>JAQGAP010001597.1:0-19000 GCA_034697805.1 Orchesella bifasciata
GGATTTGTCCACTATTAATAGTTTTACTTGGGTTAATACGCCCATTTCGGTCAAGTATACTTTTGTGGGCAGGTCACTACCAACAAGAATTAATGTCGGGACAGGTGGTTTATGCATAATGGATCTCATTTCTGGAGAGGCATTGAAGCTTAGGTAAGCGAAAGGGAATAGAGCGTTTGGCAAGGTGGAGTTTCCTCCTGCTAACAAAGTGTGTAGCGGAAGGACAAGCAGACATGGTTCTAAAAATCGAAGCCAGAATATTTTTAGCAAATTTTGTTTTACTTTTTTAGTTAGACTTTTAGTTTTATTCCGACCGTGGAACACAATTTCATGCATTAAAATACACCCGGAAACCGTATTACCCGAGCAATGGTTCATTATAGACGTGTACATTGATGACGGTTTGCCGTTGAGTTCACCATTTTGCCAAATAAAAATAGGACATTGGAATAGAATCGGCCAATTTAAGACTTTATTAGATTCATGATTCATATAAGGTTTTCGAAAGTTATCCCGTTTGTGGTTAAATTTGCTTTTTGTACGAACTAGTTTACATAGTATAAATAAAAGCAGTCCTGCTATAAGCAAAAGTTTAACCTCTTTATCACAAACTTTTTTCATGGTTGAGTTTAACAATTGTTGATAAAATGAGTACTTGTAGGCAAAAAAGGTCTGCGAACTGGAAAAGTTTTAGCAATAAATTGTGCCTCTCCTTCTTAGCACGAATACTTTTGCGAACAATAGTTTGTCCCTTTTGACCCCTTTTATTAAAATAAAAAACGATGCTTCAACTTACTTACTCAAAATGAATTGACAGACTTTTCGTTTAATGACATGACAAGATATCAAGCACTCGTATGAAAACAGTTGCAATTGGTTTAAATTGCACGGTCAGTATCAAGTAAAGATACTCACACAAAATGCATTAAAAATGTGGTAAATAATCTTTGTGTAAATAGTATATAACGTACTTGAGTTACTTTTTCTGAATTAGATTTATCTTCAAATCATGCTAATGGTAGGAGCTCTAACGGAAATTAATGTCCTGCTTTTATTTACACAAATGTTTTAGTAAGTGATACAAAAATATTGCACACTTTAACTGGAAATTTACATAAATTGATGCATAAATTTATTCCAGTTCACTTCTTCAATTTACCACAATTTTATTGTAGTAAATTGTCGTAGTATGTCCCCACCAATGACATACTACGTAATCATTTATTTACTAACGATTTATTGTCAACTTGACAGTCACCTTTGTTTGACGTGTCAAATTTTGAACGGTATTTGCCATTTGTAGATTTTTAAACCGTTTTCAAAAAATAACATATTACGCATATAGAAGATGCATATTACGGACAAAAAGAAATACAGGATCCAAACTGCAAGCAAAGATTCCAAGTTAGTTTTCACAACTAAAACTTCATCACTGTTACTGAAATTTGGGCTCAGTTGAGTCTGCTGTTGAACAGCCGTGTAAAAGTTAATTGCGTTTCCAGTTGCCCATTTATTGCTTTGTAGTGACTCCGTAATGCAGAAATTTCTCTGTATTGTTGATTTTCCAATTGCAATTTTTGCAAAATGCTGGCCGCAACCAACCTTGCTAAATCAAACTCATAATAATGCAGAAATACGTTTTTATAGTTGGATACAAATCCTTGATATTCCAGTTCAATAGAAGTGTCGGTATTATAATACAGCTTTCGGTTTCCAAGTACTGAAATTAATGACTTTAGAACCCCAAAGCATTGAAAAATCAATTAATTTTCCTGGAACGTCTTTCCAGTGTTAACATCATTGTAGTTAATGCCAATTCGACCCGTGTAACAAGTGATTTCCTGTGAGTAAGACAAGTTTTTCAGAAACTCTGCCATATCACCATTCTGATCAAAACGCAGCGTTTTAAAGCTTGAATTTCGTTTGGACATAAAAAGAAAGTAATCTTAGGCTATACTTGGACCTGCAGAATCTTTTGTAGTGCTGTAGCAATGCTACAGGAAGAAATTCTGGGCTACTACAGGTTAAATGATAGGAAGATTTTGGCCTCCTGTAAATAATGTAAATGCGCTACAGGAAGGTTTTCAATCTGCGGAAGATTCTGCAGCTATGTGCTTTACTACAATTAATTTGTCCAATAATAGATATTGGTGCTGCATCGTACATGTGTCTTCAATTATAATCTCAATATTAACATCATCGAAAATTTCTTGCAGTGAGATAGGAACACGCTGTGTAGGAACTTTAGTTAGAAATGTGTACATTGAGAATGTAAACATTTCGTAACAAAATGCAGAACCTAAACCACATTGAAAGTGTCATGCACAGGTTGGTTTTTGGGCTAAATGCTATATTATAACCTTTTTTCAAAGCGGCGGAAAATACATAGAAGGTAGCGCTTTTTACTCCGAGCCGCTCGATGACTTAAGATACAGACACAAGAGTAGTAAAATTAAAATTCATCCATAGTATGAAATTGCGCTAGCATTTTGTTCATTTTAGAATGCATCAGGGTAATTTCAACACATAACACTTACAGTATTCAACAGATTAATAGATTAACAGATAAATTATTATTATAATCTTTTAAAAATTATTTTATAGTTTTAAAAGTATTATTGTTTGATTCGAGGGAATTAAAATTTCTTAGATTGATAGATTTTATGTTCGGTTTCCTAAGGTGAGGACATTGAACAAGAGAAAGGGCTTAATTTTTACCAGAGCTGTTACCAGTTGTCGTTTAGAAAATCAATTACAATACTCGTTACTCGTCATTCAAATGTGATGTCCAAATCATCATCATTTCACGTTTCCGTTCTGCAGCAACTCTAACGGGGCAATTAATTCGTCGATAACGAAGGATTTAGTTTTCTGTCAGTACTGCAAAAGTCGTAGGATTTTGATTGCAAGTTTTGATTATAGAATTATTGTCTCAAGACGAGAAGAATTGATTTATTTTAAATTATTTATTTGACTATGTAAAATAAAATTTACCTTTTTTCAAACCGTCGCGCTTGGCATAAACTACCCTCCCCTGTCGCGTTTCGTAACGCTGACCCCAACACCACCCACGAATCTACAAGAATAAATGTTGGAACAGGGGGTTTATGAATGATATGATTCGTTTAGGCAGAAGCGTTAAAAATCAGAAGACTGCGTTTTTCATTTTGCTAACCAGAATTCTGTGTCACGCAATAATTTTTGCTGAGACTGTCCCTTTAGGAATGTCATCTCGCATCTTGGTTAGGGTATAGCGGCGCATTGAGTCTTCATCAAAATTTTCACCACCTATTGTGCACAAAAGTGGATACTTTTGAACAATTTATCCAATATTAACAGTTTTACTTGGGTATATTTATATATTTTTGTTGGCAGGTTACTACCAACAAAAATTAATTTGGGAACTGGTGGTTTATGCATAATGATCTTAATTTCTGGGAGGCATTGAAGCTTATGTAAGCGAAACGGAATGCATCGTTTTGTATAGTAGAATTTCCTCTAACTAACAACGTCTGCCGTGGAAGGACATGCAGACATGGTTATGAAAAGCGCACAAACAATATATGTAGCAATTCTTTTATTACTTTTTTTGGTGATCGTTTAGTTCGATTCTCATCGTAGGAAACAATTCATGAACAAAAATACATTCGGAAACCGGAAATGGTGTAGCAGAGATTTGTAAAGTTATGATTTTTCTGCGTTGACCTCGCCATATTCGTATTCTTTTATACAAGCAGGAGCTTTTTCAAGTTGCTCGACCGTCATCCACCGCTCCGTTGCCTCTCTACAACGTTCCCAGTGCCTAGTATTCGTCTTTGCCAGCCTCATTCGTGTGTCTGCCAAAAATGCTACGTTTTTTTAAAAAATGACAACTAAAAGTTTTTGTTGTGTTTGGATAAGTAGATATAATACCTCAGCTTCCTCACTACTCTTTTTCTTCTTGTCAATGGTTTCCTTCGTCGTCGTTTCCGTTTGGTGACTTATGTCAAAACTGGCTGTTCCGCCTGTGATGATATTTCATTTTTTCACGTTTCTCTTCTGAGTGAGGTTGGCAAAGTTCTGCCAAAACAAGCTTTTCCCTTGGTGATTAAGAAAGAGTCCTCGAGACAATTATCTGACGCAATTGACACAAGTCAGTTTCTGCAAGCCAAAGCTTGTTCTTCATCTATTCGATTCTTATAAAATTAACATTTGTGTGTGCGATAAATGAACCGCACGAAAGCAAATCCTTCTGCACAGGACAAGGTTGATAATCAATGTCATATTTGGGCACGAAATCCACCTTATTTATTCTGCTGTACAAATGCTTAATCAAAGCCTTAATGTACACTTCCTTTTCACCCTCTTTAGTATAGTCCTTCAAAGAATCGTAGTTGAACCCCTTTCTCATATTTCTATCCATAAATGCCACGTATAAGTGTGGATTACAGTTTACTTGTCTAACAAAAATGGGAATGACATGTTTTCGTTTATCAGAAAATGTAAATGGCAGTAAACCTTTGCTTACTTTTTTCCTTATTAACGAGAGTATGTCCGAAAAACAAACCGAAAGGAAGGAAAAATCTGAATTTCAAGTACTGTGTTCCAGGAAAACGTCAAGAATGTTACCATCTGTAGTTAATTTGTATAACATTTTTAAAAAGTTGCTCAATTCTATACAAGAGTTTCCCAATTGGAGGATCGCGTCCTCTTCAGACAAGTTTAAATTCATTGAACCAATCCTGGGTTCATTTTGAAGCAAATACCTTAGTTATGCAAATACCTTAAATTAGTAAAACTCGGTTCCAAAATTTCTTACGAGCAAAGAATGCTGAGATATGTAAGTTTAGTTTTGCTCGTCGTTCCAGTCTAGATTTTGGCTTTGAAATGTATCGGGTTTGGTTTTTTTCACTACGATCTAAAGCTGTTATTAACAAACGTGCTAAATTGTAATTCTGCGACTTAAGATTATCATGGCTAAAAGCTCTGTCACGAAAATCAATTACTCAAAAATAACATACATATGTATAACTCTGTTGTTTCTTCGTCACTGCTGTCTAATACAAATTCGACCTTCAAGACGTCCTCGTCGATCAACTAGACGATTCCCGTCTTCAATACCAGAGGCGTTGTCAATTAAGTCATCAGTATTACTTCTTTTGTCACCTTTATCTACAATAAAGGTGCATCTTTCATCCTCGCCTCTAGTATCAATGGCTTCAATATCGCGGGCTCCAGTATCAATGGCTAAAGTATCACTGGCTTCAGTATCGCTGGCTTTGTTATTCTCGTCTTCATTCACTTGCTCTAGGAAAGGGATGCCTTCATTGACTGGCTCTACAACAGGGATGCCTTCGTTTGCTGAATGCAGTTGCTCTACAAAAGGGATGCCTACATATGCTGAATGCGGTTGCTCTACGAAAGGGATGCCGTTAGCTGGTGAATGTGTTGGTTCTGCAAAAAAGATGTGTTTCGTTGCTAAAGCTGCGATTCTGATCCTCCGACGTGAGTTCTTGGGTTTTTGAGCAGTGTTACTTGGTTCCGGAAATACAGGGTATTGAATTCGAGCGCGTTTTCTATACGGCCTAGTTATACGTCCTTCCTTTTTCTTATTGTCGAAATAATGCTTTCTGTCGACTACCTTCTTCTCTCCACGAAAGTTTTTCTATGTTCTGCACTACTGAGATTAGCCTTCAAACGGAATAGCTTGTGATCGCGTTGTCCAGATTTTGGCAATTTCCTGCTGATCACCTTAATTTCCGCAAGACGTTTTTTTTCGACGTCATTTCACAGTTACTAATAAAACGAAATAACAAAAAAACGACATTTAACGACTTGAGCTATAACTTCAATGCACGATGGTCGATGACCTAAACTAATGCGAGATCAAAAATAGATAGTCACTACAGTGATCCTATCCAACGAAAATGTTGTTGGATTGTGTCATTTTAATTGACTTTAATAAGCTCCGAAGTTATTATACATATTTAGTCAAGCAACAGGAGCTGAGATTTGTTCTGTTACCTACAAGAGTCAAGCAAAGCTAGGGAATCTGAGATTTGTTCTGTTACCTCCAAGAGTCAAGCAAAGCTAGGGAATCTAAGATTTGTTCTATTACCCTACCTAAAACACACCGGGAGTAATTCTTACCAGGGGTTGTTTAAAAACCATTATGTTTACGTATACGACAGTAGGATGTCCCAAAGCAGAGCCTCCTGATGGTTAAATGTGTGTTTAAACATGTTAATATATACATGCCTTTCTAAATTAAATATAGGTAAAGGCATGGGGAAAAGAGAGCCACTAAGTTTGGCTTTCACTCTGATTTTTTGCTTAGACTCATTCTATTTTTCACTCATTTGCAGCCAGCCTGGAACCAAAAAAACCAACTTGTGCATGTTGTAAAACAAGTTTTTCTAAGTTGAACGACTTGCAATAAACGTTTTAGACAATGTTTAACGTTAGAATGTCAATACGAAGTGAAACGAAGCTAGTTGTGGTGGCACAGTTGCCCGTTCAACTCATCAATAATGCAAGCCTATTCTTCCTTATGTCTTTAGTATAAAAGCAAACGTTAAACTTTGGAATAGCTTATCGCAACCAGTATAAGGGCGGATTGCGTAATGATAAAGGAGAAAGAAAAATGCGACTGTCTTTCTGTACTTCTCAAAACATAGAACTTTCATCGGGGTAAGGAATCGGCATGGAAAAGTAATTAGTTTATCTTGTCGGAACAATCATCGCAGCCAGCACTGGAATGTACGTATTCGGCGCTGATAAATTGCCAAAAAGTGCAGCGTCAGACATTTCTTCTGTACTTTTTGGGTTTCACATTAAAAGAGGACAGAAACAATGGAATATCCACAAGTAGACGGGGATGGAATCCACAAGACGACAATGTTTTAGTAGGTACTTTATCTTAAGGAACATGAGACGTTTTTTCCGACCTTTCTTTCAATATCGCATCGAAGGTGAGTCTAGGTGCATTGAGTGCATGGAATGTAACATTTGCCTACTTATTTTTGCATGAACACCTCCTTTATGTACATAAACGCATATTACAGAGAACGGTTTAAGGGAGCCGATCGCCGGTCATTGTATGTTAATTTTTTTCTCATATGTAGAATGAAATATGACGGAAAATATAGAGGGCATTAACGATGAGCTTATCTGTACTGTATTTCAGCAAAAAGAAACGAAGGATATACATAGATGATGGGAAGGTAAAATGGGGAGCAAAGGCTGTTCAGGCCAAAGTTGAACACCATAAACATGCCGATTTCTACCAGAAGAGCAAGTCTGTGTTTTATATGGCCATATCGTTAGATGCGCCTGACGATTAGCTACAACTCTGCAAACGCACAAGAGCCTAGCTTTATTGACGTGGACATAGTAAACGTGAAAGCAAAAAGATCCAAATTCGTCTTTTTGGACAACTTTTTTTGTAAAATAATTTGGCTGGCCCAGTAGTCTTGGTGGAAGTGCAGTAAATACTTTAAGTTTGTACTGTATTGCCACTAACGAATTCTAGTTCAATCTCCGAACACCTTTGGGCAACAAAAAGGACCACCGCCTTGAGGGTGCATATGAAGTTTTTTGTTAAAAATCTGTTTTGCGCATGAAATTATTTTTAAGGTACAAAATTGGTAATCTGTGTAGCAGATCAAACTGGCAACGCAAATTTTTAATGTCCCATATTATTACGTGCTCTGTCGAAGACAGGAAAGCATGTATTGATTATGTCTATGGCGTCTGTATGTAGTCCGTCAATCCGTCCGTGAATCCTTCCAGACGATAGCGTCACACGGTTTAAAATTTTCAAATTCGGTTTTCAGTAATCAACACTTTAGGTCAATAGCTTTCTTGAGTTCGGAGATGAGCAAAATCGGAATGACCTAACAGGTCAAAGGTCAAGGTCAAATTCCTTTTTCAAAGCAAATCATAGCATGCAGCATATCAAAATGAAGCTACTGACAAAAGTAGTTCAGTAATGGTAGTATCATAATTCTACGTTAATCTTAACTTGACCTTTTGACCTTTGTTAGGCAAAACGTTGAAACTACGACAGCAGTCACACGGTTTAAAATTTTCTAATTCTGTTTTCGCTCGTCGATACCTTAGGTCAATAGCTTTCTTGAGTTTGGATATGAGCAATATCAGAACGACCTGACAGGTCAAAGTTCAAGGTCAAGGTCAAATTTATTTTTCAAAGTAAACCATAGCATGCAATATGTAAAAATGACACTGAGAATGAGTTTATTATTGGACAGAGCACGTTCTTATGTCTGATATTGTCAGTTTATTATTAGAGGGCATGGGTCCCTCTACATTTTCTAATAAAAAACCGGACGCTAGTAACTTATCCATCGTAGATGCAACCTTCATGTTCTCGATTTTGTTACCATATAGTTAAGTTTGGAAATTCCTTTATTGTAACTGACTGCGTCAATGTAGAGGGATGATCAAAGTATTTCCTGAATCCCGGTTGAATGTTGTACAGATAACTTCTAATAACTTATATTTTATTTCCTATGTTTCTCTGAATAAGCTTCGAAAGTAATAAAAAATGGTACAAACACGAAAACTCACGTACGTCAGGATTCGACATTGTTTCTTAATGTCACTACTACAGCCAGGCCAATTAAGTTAGGTCCTCGTGCGTTTGCATAGTTGTAGTCAATCGTCAGGCGCATCTAACAATGTCAATCTCTCTCACAGCCCTGCTCCTCTGGTAGATATTGACATGTTCAAAGTGTTCAACTTTGGTCTGAACAGCCTATGTATATCATTTGTATTTCTCCGTAAGAACTTCCTCCTCTAGTGTCAAAATCATCGTGCAAAGAAATTTTAATTATCTGTTAGTGACTCCCTGAAAAATACTGAATTACGCAGGTATAAGATGTTCTGATGCTTCCTTCTTTTACTAAACCCTTATTAAAGGCAAGAAAAGTTGATGATACGCTACAACACAATGATAATCATGACAACAATGCGAACTCAAAATGAGGGAGAGCAAACCCTTCAATAAAGAAGATAGTATTTTTTAGGAAATAAATAATTGTGTGTAGAACCAAACGAAGACTTGTGAGAGAAGAAAAATGTTCTTTCTGCCCGGACAACCATCGGCAGACTGAATCAATAAGCTGCTCAATCTACACCATTTTTGCTTACACAATATATATATAATTAATAACGTGTTTTAACCAGTTGTGTAAGGAATGTGCTAATAGCAACCATAACAACATAGCTGGTGCTCATGGCCCGAATTACAACTTGCAATAACTCACATATTGTTACATACCTTTTATACGATTATTACCATTCCGTGATTTCATAATGATTTTCCCTAATATAGTAAAGAGCTTTAAACTTTCCAAATTGGATTGGGCTTCAAATCATGCTCCATAATTAAAAATAGTAGGAGCTCTGCTAAAATTTAGCCATTATTTACACTACACAAACATGTTTACAAGTGATACAAAAATATCGAACAATTTAGTTGACAATTAAGTAAAATTGATGGTATAAATTATCTGCTTCATGGATTTACGCAATTAAATTGTATTTAGAACCGTTCAGAGTTTTCAGCCAGCACATTCTATCAAGAATCCTGTTGATTCAGATGGGTTTAAATTTGGAATTTTGTTTTTGGTGTTGTACGGAATTTTAGATTCAGGAGATAAAGCCGTTTCTTATAACCATATAAATGAGATATGTCCGTTTCTTTTAATCATAAAAACGACTTAAGTCCAATTCTTCGCCTGCCATCGATATATGATGATACTGATGGAGGGTATAGTTTTAAATTATATTAGCCGAAGAACTAGTAGTACGTGGCGTTTACAACAAAACACTCTTTGTATTTGTATCACTTTGTTCGGAGAGATGGAGTTTAGATATGAACAAAGTACAATAGATCAACTCTTAGGCATATGCAGGCATTGTTCGATTCAGGTGGAATGGAAGCGCATTAAAAAGTACAAATTGATTCCTAAGTGAGTGTTTGTTTCTCTTTTACAGCCGTTACAGTTTTTAATCAAATTTTTAATTGCTCACAGTATGTTATACATATACTTCGTACACACAGTTTTATAATTACTATTTTGTTATTAGATTGTTATAGTACACAGTGAAATTTTTTGTAAAATATTAAAGTTAGTAAATTACAGCTAAATGTAACTAAGAAATTTAAATTGTCAAATAATATTCCAACTATGTCCATTAATAATTATTTAAAACAACATTTACGTTTATATAAAACGATTGCTATGTTTCTAACTTACAACACGAGTTTAATAACAGTTCTCATTCGTAATATATATATATTTATTAAATATTATGTAAATGAACGATCCTTAGGAGTAATACACAGATATACTTTATAGCATAAATACATAAGTTTTATATACATTCAGTAAGTTTAATATCATTTAGTTTTATAGTTAATGTTCCGTAAAGTTTGATCAAAACACAAACTCACATATTTTAACTATGAACCGTCAAATTTGGCCTTTTCATTGATTTAATCTTTTCAGAAGCTTTTAGTATGCATGTAACCATTAGAGCACTCAGCTTATTTTTAATTGCAATTCTAGCCTCCATCATAAATACAACCAAGCCCAACAACAAACCACAAGCAAGCACTACAAAGATTATGGAAATGTTTCCTTTTAAATTTGATGCCTGTAATTTATGTGAATTTGCACGGGATTCAACAATCTCACCTCTAACCTCTGTCATATAATTCACAACAAAGTTTGTCCACCATCCATAAATTCCACTCATTTCTAAGCTCATCAGTCTGTCAATAACTTTAGGACTCACAGATCTACAAAGGGCAATAACGTTGTCTGCTTGAAACATGGACTCTTTGCTAATATATGTTTTGTCTCGAATTTTTTGGTTAGTCCTCAGCCCATAAAAAGCTTCACTGGCTTCAATATCTGGTAGAAAAAGTGCAGTTTGGTTGCACTCCTTCAGAATATCAACATTCGATGGTGCTCCATTCAGAGTAATATTGAGCCATTGTGGATGTAATTTAGTATGGTTCAATATGAAGTTCGTTCTATTGCTAAAAATTAGACGGCTATCGTCATTAAATAACATAGTCTGGCTGTACTCACTCTTAATAAATAGGTATAGTTCACTGAGCATAAATATTGATCTATGCGGGTCACTTCGGCTGCTGCTAACCAAATTAACAAAATCAGAAAGCGGCATCATAACCTCCAGTTCCCATAATGGAATTTGTTGGCTTTGAAATCCTGCAAGGGTTCTCATTCTGCTGTAAATATTGAATGAGTAATCGACCAAAGCATCAAAAGTATTGAATGGTATTGGACCCCGGGGCAGAGTGATTTTTGTGATGTTATCATTTTTATATGCATTGCTTAATACCAATACCATCAAAAGAAATGGTCCGATTGCCCACCGAAGGCTGCGAAACTTTAGGTATTTACTAGGTATTGGGTCTCCTTGCTCGAGGAGACTCCTAAGTGTTTCGAGATACTCTAATGAAAGTCCACTTACTATTGATTGGAGCTCAACCTTTAACTTACCACCATTTTTGTAATAATTATTATGACAGAAACCAATAATAGCCATTAACCCGGTCGTGATGCCAATCCCTAGCCAAATGAACCCATCGAAAATTGATGAAAGTTGCTCAAAAGCTAAGCCTTGCCGACCAGCTGTGCCACAGCTAACGAATTTGAGCTTGATTGGGTGAAGTCTAAATCTAAAGGAGTCCTCTTTACCCGCCAAAGCTACGACTAATAAGCTCGCCGCATAGCGAGCTTCGGATGGAATTTCAATCACCCTTTGAGTACTCTTTCTTCCACCCACTTCCCACCATCCAGTTGTGAAAAACGATCCGTTACCCATAATTGTCTGCATCAATAGCCTGGTTTCGAATCGAAATCGAACTTTCTCCAATTCTAGCCATTCGCTTTGGCGTTTCTTTCCTGAATAGAGGAGCATATCGTATGGGGAGATATTGAGTAGCTCTTCGTTACTATGATGTTTCAAAGCTTGGTCCCACTCACCCATCAGCAATAGTGTCCAAAGACCATTGGCAATGTTTGAATTCATTTCCAAGTAGTTTTTAAGAAGCACCTTTTCTGAAAACTCTGAGCCGATGTTGATTGGTTGGAATGGTACAAATTTCGAGCAGCGTCTGCAAAACTGAATGATCTCGTCGAGTTTGTACTTCCCTTGTTGCAAATTTATCAAGCTGAACGTTAGCTGTTCCTCTGCCGTTGTTGTGTACTGGTAAGTGAACTCATTATACGGGACATTCAGGGATTGTGACCACGCCTTAATTGAATAAAAATCAGCTCGGCGATTCTCCGTTATTATAATGTCGTAAATGCTCCTAGTTTTTAAACGGAAGTGCCATCGAATATCTGTTTTACTTTCGTTAGCAACCCTGTAGAGCCCATGACTCCAAAACTTTTTGTAGCTTCCGGGAATAACCATTCGGAGAGAAGGAGGATCCCTTCCACTCAATTCGTAGAACATGGGATCCTCCATGGGGTTTGGGGGAAAGAGATACCAGTGACTTTCACAATACCATGACTTTGATTTCGGACTGTTATCAACGAACGGAATGTCAAAACATTCGTTATCATGTCGACGTGATTCTCGATAACACCAATTTATTGGTTCTGTCTTATTTTTGTGAATCCGAGAAGCAGCTTCGTATTTGAATGTTCGTTTCCAATTGGTTGAACTATGAGTGGGTTTAGCTCTCGTGAAACCTTTTATCACGTTATAGGTGAAATGAATTACATCGTAGCGCGATAGTACAATGGGAGTGGTGAAACCAATAAGGTTTATTCCATTGTAGTTAATAATATGGTTGAGGCATCTGGAAACCTTAGCCACATTTTCTTGTAGATTTTGAATTTGTACATCAGTGTTTTTATAGATTGTCTCTGACGGTTGTCTGTACTGGGAATACAAGCGAGAATTAGGTTGCTCAGGAAAGTTTTTTGGATCATTTATAAAAACTTCTTCGAATAGAATTGATGAAAGCGCTGGTAATGTGAAAAATGAAGTAGAAGCGAAGAAACAGGCTAGGAATTTAAATTTAAGATCCATATTTAATGAAAGTTTACTGATGATGTGGGGTACAGTTTCTTGCTTTTATTTGGACTGCTGAAGTCTAGACAACGACTAGCTTGAAGAACGTAGTTGTCTTGAATAGATGATAAAAGAAAAGGGATATTCAGTTGGCAACTACGTGGCAAAGAGCTACACTTTCCTGTGTGAGAAGCAATTAATAGAAGAGCAATGTCGCAATCCAACTTTATTTTTCTGCTCTAGATTTTTTGTAAATTGACGTTAAAGCCTTTTAAAATTGATTAATTAAATGTTTGCGTGTTTCCCTCGTTACGATCAACACTAGTTATGATTATGTTGTGATGGTGAAAAAAATTAGTTTTTAATTATGTCGTTGTATTAAATGGAAAAATTCTGGCTCAGAGTTTAATACTTTTAATTGCGTCCCTTTTTCGCCACGCTGTTGTGTAACCTTTTAACTTTTTACCTAATACTGTTGAATTTTTAAAAAAAGTTTCAAACGATAGGAACGTCCTTAGTAAGCAATAATTCAATTGACATAGATAAATTGTCCACTGTCAACTCAATTTTAAATTGAAAATTTGGGCTTCATTTCTTTGAAATCAAAATTCTAAATTAAATTGCCATGAAAAGCATAATCTGTAAGATTACATTTTCTTCAAAACGACATTTTTATTTAGTTTTCCAATACAGTAATAGATTTGTTTACTGGTCAAAATAGTTAAAATTTGCATAACTTAACATAATAATTACATTATATAACAAAATGAAATCAATTCCAATTACATCGTAGCGCGATAGTACAATGGGAGTGGTGAAACCAATAAGGTTGATTCCGTTGTAGTTAATAATGTGATCGAGGCATCGGGAAAGCTTAGCCACCTTTTCATGTAGATTTTCAACTTGCCTGTCAGTGTTTTTATAGATTGTCTCCGAAGGTTGCCTGTACTGGGAATACATGCGAGAACTAGGTTGCTCAAGAAAGTTTTTTGGATCATTTATAAAAACTTCTTCGAATAGAATTGATGAAAGCGCTGGCAATGTGATTAATGAAGTAGTAGCCAAAAAACAGGCTAGGGATTTAGAATTAAGCTTCATATTTAACAAAAATAACCTCGACTAATAATGGTGGGGTACAGTTAATTGCTTTGAATTGGACGGCCGAAATCCTTGGCAACGACTAGCTTCAACGACAAAGTTCTCTTGAATATATTACAAAGGAAAGGGAATATTCAGTTAGCAACTACGTCGAAACCATGCTCAGATTACTCTGTGATAACCAATTTCTAGAAGAGCAATGTTGCGACCCAACTTTTTTTTCTGCTCTAAATGCTTTTGTAAATTGGAGGAAAATCCTTTTAACACTGATTAATTAAATGTTTACGTGTTTCCCTGGTTATGACATAGAATGATTATGATTATAATAAAGTGGTGGACAATTAAGTTTCTAATTATGTTGTCTTAACAAATGGAAAAATTTTGGCTCAGAGTTTAATACTTTTAATTGCGTCGCCTTTTCGCCACGCTGTTGTGCAACCTTTTAAAGTTTTAGCCTAATAATACTGAATTTAAAAAAAAAAGCTTCAAACGGTAGAAACGTCTTTAGTAATTGCAATAATTCAATTGACATAGATAAATTCCCCACTTTCAACTCAATGTTAAAATAAAAATTTGGACTTTACTTCTATCAAATCAAAATTCTAAATTAAATTGCCATGAAAAACATATTCTGTAAGATTTCATTTTCATCAAAACGACATTGCTAATAAAGTTTAGCTTTTCATTTCCATTTGTGGAGTTATGAGAACAACGCAGAACAAAGTGGTAAAAGTCAGCAGCCACCCGTAATATGGAATGGGTTTCAACAGTGATGTCACGTCTATCTTTCTTGGTGGCTGTGATTTGAAGAAAACATATGTAAAATCTTCAAACTGTATGCCAAATGGTACAACAACAAAGCTCATTGATTTTGGGCTGTAGAATATGCTACGGTAATTTATATTTGCTGGCACTTTAGAGCAACTCGGGTTTGAACAGTTGTGGAGCTCATTTATTTTCTGTCAAATGCAATAATATACCTCATATAGTTTTGGAGGCTTCCTTTTAACAGTAATCCAGTCAACAACATTTCGTTTGCTCCTGGGATACTCGCAGTTTTCTACAGTAAGTTTGTTACCATCGTGCTCGGTTTCCCAGTACAAATTTAGTTGTGTCCATATGTTTAAAATATCCTGAACTGTTGAATTAAAGCTAAGAACAATAAATTTTGCCGAAACCGTTACTTTCAGGATATCATCATGCATTTCCCTTATGCTATCGTGGGATACGAAAACTTCAGCAAATTTTTCAACGCACATGGTGCACAGCATATGGATATTTTTGAAGAATGAATCCAATATTAACAATTTTACTTGGGTAAATACGCCCATTTCGGTTAGAAGTAATTTTGAGGGACAATTTTCAGTTCCAACAAGAATGAATGTTGGGACAGGTGGTTTATGCATGAGTGCCTTCGTTTCAGAGGAAGTATTGAAATTGAAAACACTGATATTGTTTTTTGTAAGGTGGACCCTTGCAAAGATAATAAATGCTTTGTAGGAAGAATAAAAAGACAAGGTTGAATAAATCGTAGCAATATTGTTTTGAGAAATTCTGGTTTGGTTGGTTTAGGGTATTCAAATTTTAAAATCAGTATGCACCCCAATCTGCCACACTTTGACAATACTTAATAATGTTTTTATGGAGAGAAGAATCCTCTCTGAGACGAACTGCGGAGGAAGGTAGACAAGTTTTTATTTGAGTACGAATATCCTGGAAGATATAGGAAGAAAATCTCCATGACTGAGACTGAACTTGCCACAATTAGGAAAAAATACGGATTTCTTACAGTTAGACAGAGAAGGGATAAGGTAATACTAAAATCTCTACATGAAAAATTTGTAAAACAAGAACTAGATCTGTCAAGTCGAGAATCCAGTAGGAATATACCTTTAATGAATGTTCCACGGTTTTATTCTACCATTTTTAAACAGTCTGTAGCGTATAGAGCAATCGCTTTGTGGAACAACTTGCCAAAATATTTTGATGTAATGAATTGGGGTAGAACAAAGTTTTTGGATGAATGTATGAAAACTCTATGTCAATAATGCAGCTGGAAGTTAAAGAAAATAGGAAAAATCACTGGCGATGAAATTTTGGATAAACAAAAAACTGAAAATGTGGGACGGTATCGTTCAATAATAGTCAGTTATCTTTAAATAAACGTAGTATTTAAAAAATGGGAGGAATTTCGGAAAATTTTAATGCCAAAACGGATTCTGGTTTAGTGCAAGAAAAATATTTTTAGATTTCCAGCTGCAATACCGGAGGACTCCTCACAAACACCGCTTAGCTGAGGCTACCGTTATGACGGCATGGAACTGAATTTTACTAGTGTGGAAAAAGCTAAGGGGTGTTCCTGTGCAAAAATCTTGTAGAAGTACAAATACCCGTTTTTTGCCCCAAAACGTTGGTCCTTGAGACAAACACGGCCCCTAGCTTCTTGTGAGTGCATTTTTTAGAACTTTAAGCAGTGCCATCGTCTGCCTCACAACATTTGAACCTAGAAAAACTACTTTTACTGTAAATATAATGTAAAAAAAATCTGTACCAAAAAACACAAATGATACAAGTGATACAAAATGCTTCGTTTTACGACAAAGTGCACTGGGATAGAATGGGCCAGTTAAAAATTTTGTTTAGTTGGTATTCCTTTGCAATTTCTATCAAACTTTCTTGTTTGGACATCGTCTGCCCTGCTAATATTTGAAATGCAACACAAATTGTTAACAAAAACATTATTGCTTCAAGGCATAGCTTACCAATTCTTAAATTCGACAATTCTCCCTTGTTTGGGTTGGAAACTTTTTCAGTATTCAACATTTATATAGTGCGGAGTTCAAGTCAGTATTTAAAACTGATCGACTGATGCAATGTTACGGTAAGACTTTGCGAAAAATTTAGTGTGAACAAGTTGCCTCTTATATTACTGAAATTTGAAATGCTCCATTGTATCAAGTACTTTTGCGTCATAATTAAATTGCTACCGTAATTGCCTACAGTATTTAATTGTTTTACATTAGAATTGTAAATTTTTTAAAGCCTTTTATTACTGAATATATGTCAGTACTTGATTGCTTTTAAACCTAAAATACCTTACTATACTAACAGATAAGTAATAACTGACATTAACAAATGCTTTATAATTGGACACAAATATTATTTCATTAATAAATTCATGTGAAACGCCATCATTACACACCGCTATCCAATAAAATATTCTAGAATAACTTGCAACAATTTCCCTAATTATTGGGTAACGACTGTTCAATTAAACGAATTTGACAAAATTTGAAGCATTCCTTCTGCAAAAAAACTTGGTTTTTGTTACACTGTTTCTGTCAAAAAATACTCTCGTCCAAGATAACTCTAGACTGATTCGGCAAATATTTTTTATTTTTTGCTCATCAAAAGATTATTGTCATACAATTTTACCAAGTATTCGTTGAATTGTGCTAAACAAAACGTGAAGTTTTTAAATGAATAAAGATGCCTAATGCTTGCACCTCTGCTAGGCGTTTTTCAACAAATGCCTATAGAAAGTTTTTTTTTTCCTCTAGTAGTGCTAATAAACAGGAAATAGATAGCAACTACAGTATAAATTATTACCTAATAAATATTTATACTACCAAAAGATCATTACGAAAACTTTTTGTTATATTTATCTACTAAAATTAACACTATATTGTTAATGTTATTACATGCTCATCTTTCTTGGGCAAAGCTAAAAAATCGTCACATTTATACCTATTGAATCGCGTCTATGATATTTCAAAAATGCGTTTTAATGCACCTTATGTAAATTCACCCAGTTTGTTGAACTAAGAGTGCAACAAACTGAAAATAACTTTTAGAAAAATGTTCAATACAAAATGCACAAACACAAAGCATTGACATGCAGAAATAAAGAATCCAAACTGCGGACAAAGATTCCACTGTTGTTGCTTCAACCAAATCTCCATCCCAATAACCTGCATTTATCTTAAAGGAATTCGATGGTTGAAGAGCAGCAGTAAAAAAGCTTATATTACTTCTTCCTTTATCATACAACGCGCCATAGTGACTCCGTAACGCGGATATCTCTCTGTAACGTTGATGTTCTGTTCTTAACTTTTGCACTATACCCGCTGCATCAAACCTTGCTAAATCGCGCTCATAGTAATGGAGAAAAATGTTTTTAAATTTGATGATAATCCGTGATACTCTAGTTGAAATGAGTTTTCGACATTTTTGTACAGTTGCCGGTTTCCCAGCACTGAAATTATTGTTTTTAGGACTCCATACTTTTTAAAAATTAATGCAAACTTATGAAAGGTATTTCTGGTGTTTAGTAGGATATTTCTAGTAATACCCAAAACTTCGCAGGTAATTGGCTTGGAATTGGACAAATTTTTCAAAAACTCAAAACGCATCCGTTGTTCCCTGAGAAAGCACAACGCTGAACTAGCATTTCGTTTAGCCATAAATCGAAGGTAGCCGGATGCCTTGATTTCAACAGGTTGTTCAAGCAGAGAACCTGGAATGATGTAGTACATGGTGGATGTGTCATCAACGAAAATATCGATCCTAACATCGTCGTAAATTTCTTGAAGTGAATTAGGAACGTATTGTGCCGGAAGTTTAGTTAAAAATGCGTACATTGAGGATGTGTAAACGTTTCGCAACAGGATACAAAACCAAAACCACAAAGAAAGTATCAAGTACAGTCTGACTTTCGGGCTGACACTAATACCTTGTTCAAGAGCTGCTGAAACTGTAAAGAATAAGGATCTCGTACTAAGTAGCTGGACTGGGATAAAAACGTAACTAGCCAAAAAACTACTCGATGCACAGGACCATG
>JAQGAP010001598.1:0-18999 GCA_034697805.1 Orchesella bifasciata
ATGAGATGAGGTTGATGGGAAAACTTTTATTTTCTAAAAAGGTTACCTTCAAAAACATCAAGCATCTGTGTTCATGTCGGGCTTAGGTAACTACAGTTGTAAAAAGTTGGGTAACATATTTACAATGAAAAAAAAACTAGTGAAAAATACATCAAGTTAACTTTCTCTTTGCTTCCTTTAGCTTTGGTTTGGTGTCGGTGGCCTGTTAGTCTGGCCGCATGCCACACCTCACTTCCATTAGTCAACCAAACCATACTGCAGAGTGTGTGCCTTCTGTTTCTTTCTCTTCCATTTTCATCTTTATAAGGATATGTACAATTTTGGTTTGAAATGGAAACGTTTTGGAAGGGCTGCTTCTATTCAGAATTCATATATATAAGAAATGTTATTATGAAGTCCGACTTCAAAGGGAAAAACGCCAATGAAATATTCACATCCACCAAATTATGTACTTTCTCCCTTCTACGTCAAAAGAGAAAGGCACATGGTTTTGGTAGGTGAGGTTCAGAGCAGAGCGCAATACGGTTTCCTTCAATCCCAATTACATGCTCACTACTTCATGATGAGGATGAGCGTGTAAACGGCTCAATTCAATTTCGCTCCCCAGAAATGGCCCTTAATTTTCACGCTCTTCCTCTGTTCACGTAAAAAATTGGTGGGATAAAGGCATTTCGTTTTGGGGAAGCATGAGGAACGAGCAATTAAGCACGACGCAGAAAAAAATGATATTGAAAACAAACACCACCGTCATCACCCAGAGAGGAAAAAAATAACAACATGGAAAATGCCAAGTGTCAAAATGTAAAGGAGCACATTCATAAATAAGTCAATAAGTGATACATCTGCATTATGGGCATGTGTTAGTGTTCTGTTGTTGTCCAGAATTTGAAAAAATAAGGCAATTTGGGAAGAAAATGTGTTATTTTTAAGGAAATTGCAAAACTCATTTTGATTCTGGAGTTGCATGGAATATTTTAGCTTCTATATATTGATGGATGGTAATTCCAAACTGTTTTGGCCTTTTATACCATTGACGTACGCTTAATGAACATTGATTAATGGACACATGCGAGAATGCAATTTACAATAGAGTCTGAAACCTTTTGGTTGATGATGCGATTGACTAAATCCAATTTTTTAAGACGATGACAAATGTTTTCAAAAGTATCAGAATAATATAAATGATTATATTTTTTAAACGACTGTATTTGACTGAAATCATTAATTTTACTTGAGATACTTGAGAAGCAGATGGCTTTCAACTGCTAATGAAGATTGATTGCAATTTTACATTGTAAATGAGCGCACGTGTTGCATAAAACTTTTGTTAAAAAATGTTTTTATTTCTACACTTCAGCAGTAGATTAATGATCTTTTCCTTTCATTAATTTTTTTTCAGAGTCAACTTTCGGGACATTTGACACGAATGGATTGGCAAATGACACGTGGGCAACGTATCTTCTCAGACAGCAAGAGATGAAGCTCCAGCAGCAGCAACAAAGCCAACAAACGATTCCAAAGCTTCCATCAACATGTTGCATTTTCACAGTCACTCCTGTCACAACGGCAGAGCCCCCTTTCGAATCACCGGGAGGAGGAGGTGGACGTCACTCACACCACGGCTACAGTAAAAGTAGGGGTAATAACGTTGGTAGTAGTAGTAATAATAATAGTAAGGGGGATCGTTGGAACACTAACGACCCCGGTAACACAAAACAAGGATATTACCAACAACCTCAACAACTTAAAGGAAGCTTCCATGTAAATAGCAACCCATATTTTCCAGATACTAGCAGTAATCTAAGTAGCAGCTCCAGCAGCATTCTTGTCACTAGTCGTAGTAGCATTAGTACCGGTAGTAGTCTCGTTGTAAGTAACTTGCGCCAATTTCCATTGACTGAACCAGTACCCGCCGCCGCTTCCGGCTACTTTGGGACGGGAGCTGTGCCACCACAAATGCCAGTAAGTGGCGTTCACAACCGGAGGAAAATTTCTCATGCCAAGAACAAGCACCTGGATGAGTATGGTTACGCAGAAAGAAATCGTTTCGGAAGTCGACCAACGATGACAACCACCGAAAGTCCGGGGGGTGGAAGACCACCCCCGATCACTATTGGTGTTTGTGTGCTTCCCACTCATTTAAGACAAACGCCACCTCGCAGTGGTGGTGGTGGTGGTAGTAGTGGTAGTGTATCATCTAGTAATTCTAATGACAATTCCATGGAGCATGGCAGTGGGAGTTTTGAGGATATGTCAGGTTCCTCCGAATATTTTTCGAGCACGCCAAACCCATCATCTTCAACGTCTACAACAACAGAGTCAACCACGCCAGGATATTCATCTTCCGCTGAGCCTCCCTCCTCCTCTTCTACACCTACGCCGCCGACAAATTCGCAAAGTAATCGAGGCTCTTCCAACCGTTCTCCTTATCCCTTCACAGTGTCAATGGCACAACATGGAGAGGGTTGTGGGGACAAGATCCTTGAGTGGGTGGAGCACTCCTCGGATGTGCTATTTGTGATTGGTTTTTGTATCATAGTTTTCCTCAAAGGTTGCTTCATAGCTATACTCAGATATGAAATTAAGGAAATGATTGAGAAAATCAAGCTCCTCAATGGAGAAGATGATGGGAGGCAAGCAGCGATGAATGAGCTTATTGGATTGACTTCCATGTACGAAAATGATGACAGTGGGGAGAGGGAGGGACTCATGTCCGGTGTTCATCGCACGAACGCGGATACTTCCAACACGAACGTCGACACCATTGACGGGGACAACGCGTCTGCGATCCCCTCATCCATCGGCACCACCATATCGAGAAAAGACAGCATTCACTTTGTTAAGGAGAATCATGTTGTAGCAAACAATGTGCCTCCAGCCAGGTACATTGGGAACCATATTGGAGGAGCGCTACCAGCAACCAGCCCCATCACTAATATTAATCCAGGTGGTTGTGGTGGTGGTGATGACTATCCACGTGTGTTGGCAGTGACGAGGGAAAGCCTTGACAATGCCAATGCCAACATCACAAATAATAAGCATGAAATTGAGGAAGATTTTGACAGTGGGAGTGCGCTTTTGGGCAACAAGCTGCTTAGTAGCAACGATAGTCCAATAGGTAATAACAAATACTACCAACACCACCATCACTATCATCATCATCACCACCTGCAGTACCCCCACCGGAACGAAAATGGGGGAAGAACCCTACCCAGAAATGGGAACAATAATAATGCGATTGCAATTGAGAATCCCCCTGTAGTAGGGGTCCCTTTATCCCAGTCTGCACCCCTTCCCATCGATGCCATTGCGAGGGTGACAAATGCCTCGGTCCATTAGCAAATGGGGTTGGGACTCCCGATGGAACCCGTCGTCGTGGAGCTCCTACTGTAACCCACCTTAACGTGTGTCTAACAGAAATTCTGCACATTAATGAAATAAAAACGGAACTTCATGAAATACTATAGTGTTGATGGTGTTTATATACAAAAATGTTATGTAGACTCTTCAGAGAAACAAACTAATGCAAAATGCAATGAACATACAAATTATCGAGCAGACAAGTCAACGGCAAGTTGTGCACGTGTGACTCGTGTATCCAATCGTCATCATCAATGAATTTATATGAAATTACTTGAGGGGTAGTTGGTTCATTAGTAGATAACATTTTACATGTTACTATTTTTTAGTTTTTGAAACAGTAGATAATATCTTGGTATTGCTATTATGTAAATTATTTATAAAGTGAATAGCTGAATGCGCTCCGTAAGAAATATTATGCTGAGAAAATGGCTATCCAGTATGAAATGTACTAGACAAAACTATTTCTACAGCCAGGTTTAAAAATCACTAGTCATGCTGAATATTTTCGTTCCAATACAACATAATGTAAAATTTAGCATTTCTATCACCACCGTCCAAATACAATAGTGTATGTGAGCACTAAATAGTCAATTTTTGATTATTTGTCACGTAAATTGGATAAAAAAATTACAATAACGGTAATTAGTACGATTTAAAAAAGTAATTTCTACTTTTTAATTCAATGATTGGACATTAAAACAAAAAACAAGCTGTAGCTATTGCCTTGCAATCCGTCGCCTGTTATGAGAAGGTTCGATTTTCGAAATAACATACCTGTGCGGTTTGCATACCTAATGCAACCAAGTAAGTGCAGCAGACATTACCCTAAACCCTAATGAAAATACATTGCGAGTTCAAAAAGCAAGTAAGTGAAGTGATACGATGAAGGTTGTATGTACCAGCTGCTTTATTTATTGTAAGTGGATGAAAAGTTATTACAAGTCAGACAAATGCATTATTTTTAGGCACATGACAAAAAACCGAGAAAGAAATTATGTGATGTCAGTCCGTATGTACATAGGCAATAGATTAAATCATCAGCCAGCCCGCTATTAGCATATGCTTATCCCCCACCTGGCCAACCAAACCAACCCAACCACATTTATCAATAAGTAATTTTAGTGTGTTAGTTTTTATGAACGGGATGGGAGGGAGTGTGACATGCAGTGTAAACTTTTGAATGTCCTAAAACTACTTTATTCCTTATATACAAAGCCAATACAAAATATGGGCAGGTAAAATGTAGATAAAAGTAAACCATTTCTTCGGATTACAATAAAATTTGTACAACAGGGAATGGAGAGAAAATGGAGACTAAGTTAAAAGCACATTTCCTCTATCCACACGAGCCCATTTTACTTTTTTCTTCGTTGGGTTAGCTTGGTTTGGCATAAAACACACGGCACACTTCACCACAGAACACCACCTTCCGCAAGGAGAGCCGCGAGCAAGCTCCCTTTTTTCCCAAAGCTTGAATATCGCTTTTGGCACATCATGAAAAATTCATGGACACTGCATTGTCTATACCTTCTCTTCCTTTTACTCACACAGAGCGAAGAGTTAGTTGTGTGTGCTCTATTCTAGTCCGCACTTGTATTAATTCAGCATTAGCGACTTTACTATCTGTTTTCATTCCCACTACTTTTCCCCTTTCCTTTTTAATTCCTTTCCCAATTCCGACAGATAACACATGCCTCCATACAACAACACAACGGTTATGCATGATAAATGCAGAAAATAAAAATAAAAAAGCCTGGAAGGCTTTCCCCTATCACTTGAGCACAGGTAGCTTTCCCCAGTTTTTCTCATACGCCACCATATTTCTCATTTGATTTTTGTGGAAGAGAAGCTTATATAATATATGAACAAGGACTCGGGTAGGGAGTGTTGGATAGAAAAGGCTTTACATGTCGTTGACAAAGACTTAATGACATTGGGAACAGGAGTAGGTAGAGAAAGGGAGAAAGTAATGCCTTAGTAATCCATACACAAAAGCACCTTATAGCCTCACTGCTTCCTTCCATCAGGATGGCTGATAGTGTTGTTGTGTGCGCTAGTTATTTTACTCCTGTTGTTGAGATACACATCAGAATATTTTATGAGCTAACAGAACAAGTCTTACGCTGACTTTTCTCTCATCGTCACCACCATCAGGAATTATGCTTTTAGTGCCAAAGACATACTGTAATGAATACAAGGGGAAATGGCACACAGCACAACATGAAGCCAACACAGCACACCTCTCTTTTCTCTAGCCACACTTTTATTGCGAGCACTTCCTACTTTCTTTTTCCAATAGTTGGAGGCGACGATAAAGTTTCTAAAATTCGTAGCTTTCCTCCCGGGTTATGGAGGTTTTTGACATATATATCATATCGCATTGATGTGAGTGTGGGACTGTCATTAAAATCACAATTTCCTGTTTTGATTAAAGGATTAAAAGGACTTTTAGCAATAAATCTCTCTCGAGGCTGGTTGTATAAAGCACAATAAAAATTGATACAAAAGGGAGCCACTCGCCCATGCATTATATATTGAGAGGACACGGTGCTTTAAGTAACATTGCATCCCGGAAATCATGATGATGAGGATGATAATCTGGACTCGATCTTTCAACTTTAGTACAGAAGAGCTCACCTTGGTAGTTGTTCTAGTTGTTGGTTATCGTAATCTTGTATAATGTGCACATCAAAAATGTAGTTTCTGCCCGGCTTTTCCATCATATTTTATCCTTCCCTTGGAGATACTCGTTCAGTTCCCTCTTCATTTTCATAAGTTCTCTTTGCAATGAATAATGAAACTGTGAGTGGATAAGTATATCAAAGGAAAGTCAAGTCCATTAAAATATCAAAGTGCTTTCTTTCTCCTCGTGCCGCACAAGGTATATACATGCATACCTGCATGAATGTCGTAATATTTATTGGAAATTATGTTGTAAATACTGCTGCCACCGACTCAAATATCCTTTCCACCGTTCGTTTTTGGTTGGTTGAGGTGGCAGTAGTGGGACTAGTAAGAAATATTATGTGTCCTCGTGTACGTAATAACGTATAGTAGTAGACAGACTTCAGTTTTGATGTTGATAATATGCATCGTCGTAAAGTGTGGGGTGGTAGTGGCAGTGGCACACTGATGATGATGATGATAATGAAATGAGACTCATCTGATGTGCATATTAAAATGCCTATAGTGCTCAATGCTACGGTGAACAGGCAGGGAATTTTATGTGCTACAATGTATAACTATTTCTTGGAAGCACGTCTTCCCTACCCATCCACTTTGCTGAAAGCCATCTTCTTACGTTCCCTTTGCCAATAAATATTCTACTTGGCAGGCTGTGTGAAACGCCAAGCTAAATGACAGTAACGCAATAATGTGACGAGGAAAAGAGTGTGTACTTTCACTTCCTTAATACATTAGAAATACCTAAGGCATATACTTAGGCACGTGGAGGTAGCTAAATTATATCCCTACTTATTGGGCATACAAATGAAAAGAGTAATCGAAATTTATTATGACAAGGCGCAAAGGGGCTTCCAGTTCCAGCCGCATCCACTCATTTTAGTTTGTTTCACATTCAATATAGAAAACCAAACTGCGGTATTCACTTATCAAATTATGTACATGCATTCAAATTTTCGCTAACAATCTTTCCCAAAAATAAATTGGTTGTAGGTAGACTCTCATACCTATAATATAATGGTTGTGGATTATGAGGCTCCATTTTCACACTTTTAGAAATTAGAAGAAAAGCTTCCAAGAACACAAAATGTGTGTGCGGTTATTGGCTTTTTGCTACACATTACATGGGTAAATATGAAAATGAGTATGAATGGGGGAAATTGACACGATGACAGGTTGACGGATTGCATGGGCTTTTTTGTTCTCATCCACCAAATAACGTTGTCAAGTCATACAACTTTCTTAGCCAAAGGAATCCCTTTCCAACACAACTTTTTTTCTGGTAATAAAAAGTTGGTAATGATTCTATAGCGTTTTTATACTTACATACGTGCGTGTGTTCGTCGGCTTATCTGGCTAAGCTGTAGTATCTAACTTTAACAAAATAGGTTTCAGATTTTCGAAGGATATTTTGGTGTTGGATGATTGATCACAGAAAAATGATATTATTATGATACGACACTAAACTGATGTAAGCATACGTTTAATTAGTCGTTATGTTATAGGTAGCGTACCGTGTAACAAATACTATGAAGAGATAAATTATTGTATAGAGAATATATTTACGTATGAAGATTAGTCAGTATCACGTTTTATATTTAAGGAGTAGAGGAACAAGAACCAAAAGCGGAAAGACCTAAGAGTGAAATCTTATGTACATAGTCTCACAAGAAAACATATTTATTCGTAATTCTTTTCTTACTCGCCTATAGCTAAAAAAAGTTCCATCACTGTACAGCTTTTGATGTCATAATGTGAAATTTTTATACATTAGTCATTCATTACTACGATAATTATCTATATATCTTTATATATTATACTATCTTCTCTTCAAATGTTGCAACACAAGTAATCTGCTGTAAGTGACATTAAAATCCTAATTTTCTAATAAATTAACCTCTATTATACCTATACTGCAGTATTTTCATTTTCCTTCAGCTAAAAAATTATTCATATCAAATAACGTCATTCCTGTTGATACATATTTAATTAAGAGTTTGAACTATTTGAGAGTTAAGTATTATGGCAATGTTGGAGCATGCCTTATGTGTACATTAGTCTCTTTTATATATCATTCTCGTACAAGGACGTTCCACCTTTAAGCAGCAAAGGTTTCTCCGTTACTAAACTTTCAAGTTGCAAAGGGTAATAAATCCTAGTACTTCCTTTGTTTAAAATGCTTCTTTTCACGCACATGCTATCTGACAAACTAAACAATAATAGATTACCTATCTATGACTATGATATTTATGACAGTGACGAGAACGTCTAGGAGCTTTTGTGCTTTTGTATAATAATATAAAGTTGTATGGAACAAATGAACAAGCTATCTCAGTACTTGATGTAAAATGTCTGTAAAATAAGATTTTCAAAGGTACGCGTTGGTTTATATGTCAAATTAAGTAATGTAAAATAAAGTAAGAAATCCGTGATTAGGACGAAACGGTGGTGGGTATAAATCTCTAATATACAGCGAGCTGTGCATATAAATATAAGGATGTTTTGTAGATCTAAAGTTACTTTTTGTACGAAATTTACAAAGTTTACAAGTGGTGGTGGTGGTGGTAATAAGTGTGCATTTTAAAGACAAGATTTATACTTATCTCCTCTATCCTACCAATCTGTGTCATTGTTTGTGATTCTCATATTCTACTTCATAATTATTATTGTAACTGGGTGCTATAATAAATGTCACCTGCAGTAGATTTAGGTACATAAATATTTTACGCAATAAAACTTTCAAATATATACGTTTAGTTTAAGTGTGTAGTCTAATCTATGGGTATATCGCTTTACGTTTGATGCTATTTATTACGAGAAGGGTAACAATAAGTGATTTTTTTTCAGAAAACGAATACATATATGTACATATTATATTGAATGGATATCTAATGATCTGAGGGCACACAATATTATTTTCGAAGGCCAATGATATTTTTAAGAAAAGAAAGACGAAGAAATGAATAATGGCAAGGTATGAACTCGGTTTAGAGGAGCTAGAAAGTGGATTATATACAATAAAATTATAGTAGATGTTCATGTACCTATGACCTACAAAAATATACTTAAAACATGTATGCATAGAGAGAAATATTGCTATCATAGTCTATCTCTTGAGTGTAGTTTTATTATATTATTATATGTGTGATTTACAAATAGCCATTTTAAGTAAACGAGAAATATTGTCATCCGCTAAACTTTTAGTTCCAGTAGAACAGTACATACTTATATAACGTGTATATATTTATCTTTCATCTCATCCGTAGTCCATAGTATTGTACAAGAATCGGTTTGAGTACTGTAATTGTCAGTGGATTATACTTAATTTAATATATTATATATTTAATCATCATGATTGTTCATTTTTTGAAATAAAAAACAACTTGAAACTGTGGAAAATACGAGAGAGGATTTTTTCTGCTTTATTTGTCACTCGCCAACTGTCGTTCTCATGTCATGTCATGTTGTGATGAGTTTATCTCTTAGAATTGGGGAGATCGATATCAAAGAGCTGAGTTCTTGTCAACTACTCTCGACATTCTCTGCCCACCGTTGTCTACCTGTGTATTTTTTATTAGTTTTCCTTGATGTTATTAAAAACTCCTAAGAAAGTTTTACTCTTCGTCCCCTTTATTTCAGTTTTCGGGAGAAAAAAAAACTTGTAAATTAAATCTGTCGACGGAACCAAGACGAAAATCTTTTTTGTATCGTCGTCTGCATCTGTTCTCTGTTCTGCATTTTCATATATATTTTGACGATAGAAGCCCAGCCCAAACATTTTTGGGTTCTTGAGGGAATTTTCCATGAAAAAGTTGATTTACTTCATTCTTTTTCTTTACTTTGCTTTTCTCATTTCTCATCCCAATCCCCAATGATATCACTTAGTTCACAACTCACGTAGTTTGTAATGTGAAAACCACTTCACGGGAAAAAAGTTTTCTAATTTTTGCCACCTGAGCGGAATAAATGGATCAAGCGTGAATTCAATTCTGGGGAGTTGGCAATTGGCATTAACTCACGGTGAGCGGGTTTTTATATAGGACTGCATGCTCTCTTAATAATTTATAATCCACATCTAACACAAGCTTATCTAGTCTTGTTAGGAGAAGAAGCAAACAATCTGTGCAGTAATTATCGCTACATGATTAGCTCGACGACTGTCTGATTATAAAAGTTTACGCTTTAAACGACTGGTACACAAGGACAAGACGTCTGAAAAAAAAGAATGACGAAGAATCAGTCTGTTGTCTGTTTCAGTATATCTTGGATAACTGTAAGATGTGATGATAATTGAGTATTTCGAGAATTTTGACACTGTAATCACTTCCTTTCTTGAAATACTATCTAATAGAATGCGTAACCCTATGATTTACTTATCCGACTTATACATAATCATCCTAATTGTTTGATTGTTCTATCAGCCATCTATTTGTCCTGATTTTTGCAAGATGAGATGATGAAAAAGGATGTGTCATCTCACATATCAAGGTAACTTTCTCCAGTTCAATCTGAAGGAAAGCTGATTACGACCAACAACAGAAAGAGGATGTAATCTGATTGCAAACTACGAGTAGGTATGTGATCACCGTCTCAAATACTTTTACGCGTAAAAAGTTAGGAGAAAGGAGCATTTTTGATGGAATTATGGCATTGACGAAGGAAGCCAAAAATAACTCAATTACTCGTTTTTACCCGATCTACTGCAACTGTTCTGTGCTTCTCGTATCAAGGTATAATTTCCCCTCATTATTGCTGTCTATACTTTGTTGTATTTCAGCTTGAAAAGAAAGAAAATGGTGGGTCATTTTATCAACTACTTTTGATTTTGATTTGGTGCGCACTATCGTATTACATTAGAAATGTCTTTTCCATGCTCGTCGTATAAAACCTGTATATTTCTGTCAATTTTAAATCGGTGTACTATGTTATCTATGACATGAGAAGAAATACATGAGGTAATTTCATAGTAGAAGAACCCAGTTCCCACGATGTCTCTACTTCTCTCATCGTCAAAGTCAGTTGAAACGATAGAGAGATTCTTTCTTTGTACTCTATAACCTCATCTGCTTGCTCCGACTCCTTTTATCCTCTCCCAACTTTCATCTTTTTGACCAAGTCTAATCTTCAAATCGTTGAAGAGAACATAATCTATTTGGCTATGATCATCATGGGAGAAAGTCAGTTGCTGATGTTAAGTTAGGATTTTCGAGTGGCGTTTGAACCCAAAATTGAATTCTCTCGTTCTTTCTCCTTTTTTGTCTCAAGTGAATGAAATGCGTGTCCCAACCCAACCTTTCTACAGTTTACCGAAGCTTTCTTTAAATCAGAATTTCGCATTCGCGTCATACATTCCGTCCCCTCATTCATAAATCACTTGGATTTCTGGAAGAACATGTCCGTGCACATTTCTCAATGTCACCACAACCGCTTCTGGTTAATACCTGTAATTATTGGGACCATTTGGTTTTAATTGTTTTTGTCAAAAAGGCCACCACAAAACATGACAGGCTGTGGTTTGAAAGCATTCCAAGTTCGACGCAATTATTGACGATCGAACATGTGCACTTCTTTTTGTATCAAGCCAGAGTTGGATCCATGGAATATAAATAACTGGAAAATAGCAATAATTCTCTTCGTCTTCCGGAAAACATATATAAAGCCCTGAACACGACCGTCAGCCACCATATAACTTGTTAGGAGTAAAGGAATGAAGTGTGAGATACGCCGTGTCATAATGCACCACCAGCTTTCGTAAAAAGAAAGAGTGAATCAATGAGAACGAGTCCATAACGAATTTTCTCTATCCCCATGCTCATAAAACTGTCCACTAAACGGCAACTTACGACTTTTTATGAACTAGCCAAAAAAGGGGAAAACACACACAGGATGGATAAGGAATACGTGTAAGATACCTATGTATGGTGACTTTAGGGAAAGGTCAGTCATATTTTGAGATCCTGGCCAAATATCTAGTACCCTATATACAAAGATATGAGAACGAGAGTATACGCCATAAAACAAGGTTGTTTGAGAAAAATGAGTAGCAAACTTACCACCACATTTACCACCATTACACTCCTCCTATAGCAGTTTGTCAAAAACAAGCTTTCTCTTGTCAATATCCCCACACTTGAATGAGAGTTCAGCTCACTCACTCACAATCAGACAAAGAACTGCTCCTTTTTTTCGAGGATATTATCGTCAAAATTCTCCGTTTCCTTCATATCGACCCATAAAATATTTTGAGAAAAGAACTGCAATAGGAAAGGAAATGGGGAAAATGCACACCCTACATCACATCAGGACAATCGCAATCAGGAAGTCGTAGAGAAAGACCTACACCGTTTCCAGACCAATGTTTGGAGCATTGGGGAAATATGCAAAGGGAAGAAAAGTTAATGATAATAATGATGATGGATAACACACACACACATTTTCATAGGCAACCTTGCAAGAATCACTGTGATAAGGACAAGTGTATAATGAGTGTTTGTAGTTATCGTCAGCCTTTCAATTTTTAGCTGTATAAAACAACTTTTCTCATATATGGACAAGGAAATAACAGTATTTTAGCACACTTAAATCATCATAATAATAACGATAACCTCGCGTGACAGCCTCCATACTTTTTTTGGAGGGAGAACCACCCACCTGAACAAACATTGTAGAAACTCCTGTTTTTTACTATATGAGCATTACAATGTAGTGTCTATTGTGCACCTTGTAATTTTGTGAAATGTAACGATACGTTGTTGAAGTATGCAATGCATCAGAGAAAGAAGGGGTCAGGAAGCAGCTAGCAGCCTATTAAAAGGAGAAGAATAAAAATGTAGAGTGTAATGAAATTTATATTGGGATTAGATAATATCATTGCAGACTCGAGCTAGTTCATGATCAACTGCAATAATAATCCAGGGTCTGCTGTTATCCAGTTAAAAAGCATGCAAATTATATATCATCAGCAGAAGGTTGTAAACCTTGACCTTTGTCAAATGCGAAAGTTATGACTGTGACGGATGAAAGGGTCTCACGGCTTGTGCCACGGATCGGGACATTTTTTCTAGAAAATGGGATAAAATTGTGAGCATATTGGAAAATTGAATGTTTGTGAAAAGACCCGCATCCTAATTAAATGTAAATCATGTATGAGCCAAGAAAAGGTCAGAATAGGGTGGTGGTTCGTGTCGTAGAGCTAAAATTAATGTCATTCATATTTTCCAGCAAGGACTAATGGACGGACGAGCGTTAGACGTTGTTTTTCTCATTATCGATGAGAAAAATGATGAGATGCGAAAAATTAGACGAAAGATTAAAAACTGAGAGATGAAAATAACCTCGGTAGCTTTCAACCTTTTAGTTTTTACAAAAAAAAAAAGATTGGAAAATGATTTTTGCCATTATGCCTTGTATATTATTTTTAAGCCTACGTACGTCTTCTGAATTTTCACCCATAGTTTTTGCATTATGAAATGAAAACAGCGAAAACAACGTAAACTAATAATTAAAAAAAACAAGGGAGAATCTAGTTGGAAAACAATCCAGGACCATAATCTCCATTTCATGCAGCAATCACAAATTAATCCTCTCATACACGGGTCTTACATATTTTGCATATATGTGACGTATATGGAGCCCTTTTAATACCATTAATTTTCTCCATTTCAGCATCAGGACATGATCCCATTTAGTAAGCATGTAAACAACTGCCATGTACTATGGAAGATGAGCTCAAAAGATATGTATATTTGCATAGAGATTGTCGCATAATACACCTAAAATGCGGATTGTGGGATCTCTCTCCGAGAATTATAAGCATACAATGGAAGGCCAAAAAGCAACGATCAGAGCAAAATAAATTTTTTTTATCAAGCTTACCACAATCTCATTCTCTTCTACGGCCAGTACTAAATCCAGAGATGTACCCCCAATGATAACCTACATACAAAAAAGGAGCACTTTGCTAAAGTTGGAGATTCAGAGAAACGTCCATTATGGGATACATTATACACAATGCACAGGCCCCCAAATCCCTTGTCTATATTCTGCAATAGCAATTCATTAGCTTGTTCCTTACATTCACCTTTCCAGGAAGACGTAACTACCAAACTCAAATATCGACTCACAACACAACCACGTATATACCATAATGTGTGTATTTTAAGCTCATTTTTACTATACCGGTCTTTCATGCTTCCGGCTAACTGGTGATGATGATGTTGCTGATGATTCTGATTTTGTGGTGGATGAAGCATTATTTGAGGCAGTGTTTGTTGTTGGCCTTCCAGTGACGTAGCTTCTATTTTCGTCTTCTTTTCGTCCTCTGCATCTACCACCTGAGCTACTTTCACCAGCAGATCCGCCGGTAGTGGGTCTGTTGCTGTCACATGATTTTCCCTCGATCCCATATTCTACATTATTCCCTCGGGAATTCCTTTGACCAGGAGCCTCCAGGGAGGATGATGCTCCAGTTAAACCTAAAACATTTGGTGTATGATCATTATATAATCTTCCTGGAAAAACGTGGGAAATAAGTGTCAATTACAGCAAAAATGGGATTGGAAGTAAAAACGGATAGATGCCAGTCAACCTTTTTTCCACATCACTACTTTTTCCAGCTAGGGGTTCATCAATTATTCAGAAAAAGGAAGTTTTGTAAAACACTTTATCATTCTTTCTGATGTATGTAATTTCAAATGAAAGATAAAACTTTCCAAAACCCAATTTTCTTTCTATTTTTCCATTTATTTTTTAGCTAAAGACATTTTGAATCTTTGAACAGGAAATACGTAACATTTTTAAAAGTTTTTCCTTGCAAAATGGTAAACACTGTTATCAGCTTAACATTTGTTGAACATTCACTCTAGTAAATGAAATGTGTCCAGAGTTCAGAAAATTGTCGATCATTACGGATGAGGCTTACTTTCACTCATTGATGAAGACATTGACGTTTGAACACTTCTAAGTTGGGCAAGACGAGCAGCAATTTTGGAGGCAACTGTCACATTGTTCTCAATCAAGTGTTTATTGGCCTTCAGAGACTCTCCTCCAGTTAATCGACTCACAAGACCCAATAGAAAGGGAGTAATATCCTTTCCCTTCACGGTGAGCTTCTCAGCCTCTTCCAATGCCCTTTTTATGGCATCCTCAATCATCTTACCGGCTCCTTCATGCTCCTAAAAAGTGAAATGCACATAAAATGCTGTAATATAATACGCTAACGTGATTTTATTCATAAAAAGCAAATTATGTACTACCTAAGGAAACATGCAAAATGTTCTAGAGGCAAGCCACAACAAGACCTTCAACCCTTTTGTCAACCATATCAAATACTGTATTGTATAAATGGAGATTTCCTTTTTGTCCATATCCATTTTTCTTTTTTTTACTGAAAATTCCATTTCAGTATTTTTTCACAACTGCCGCATGCACCACTTCAATATATTTTGCTTTCATTCTTTAGATCTCTGCATGAGATAATAAAGTACCCTAAAAATAAGCGTTTTTCTTCTTTCTCTTCCTCCTCCTACAGCTCTTTCAGAAAGGACTAGTTTTCTGTGCCAAGACTTTTATTTTGAATATTTTACCACTGTTGCTTATAATGTACAGACATTTAGTTTTTGCGCTGTTGATAGAGTGCAAAATGGTTTGGACAAGCCTTTATTTTGATAGGACAGTAAATGAATGTTTATTTCTGCGTATTTTTCAACATTTTTTCTATGTTGAGTTTTTTAACCCATCAACCACATTCTCATTCGAGCAAGACTCCTTACCACAGTTATGCAAGCTAAGCATGATACATACGTATCGGATCTTCAAAAAGAAAGTTAGTGCAATTTTTCGATATAAATCATAATAACCTTTGGAATGGGCACTGCGATCAACACTCCTGAATTGAGTTGAAATTGGAAGGCGGAATGTATGAGGGATGCAGCTTCAGTTTCATTTTGAATGGAATATGGAGCTGGGAATTGACTTTGGGCTGTGAAAAATGATGGAAACTTGACAGTACCAATTTGCTGCTGAAGTCGAGGTACTCCTCCTTCTGAAGCGATAGTTTCCCTTGGATCGGTACTCCCATCATTTTCACTTTGCTTTACCTCTAGAAACATATATATTGTGTGTCCTTGATTAATCTCGATCTATCTTTGTCAGGAGGAGAGACAGTGCAATTTCATTGGGAATATTATGCGGTCACATTACTCGTAGTTTACATACCTTGCAGAACTGCCACGCAAATCCCTTCAGTTTCCTGTGAGGCAAAGATTTTTAATGAAACTCTCAGTAGGTGAAAGATGATCAGAGGAAACGATTGGAATTGATCACAATCATCTCTTCACATACGCCTACGAATCATAATAGCAAAAGTTAACGTCTGTTTGTACCATGTATTCTAACGTCTTTCCAATATCAAGGATGGATTTCACGCCAGCGGAAATGACAGCGATCGGATTTCGCCCAAGTTCTTTTAAATCTGCGCTGATGTCGAAACTTGTTTCTGCACCGCGGTGAACTCCGCCAAGACCGCCTGAAATTTGCAAAACAGCAATTTGATCCCATCATTATTTTTTCCAACTTCTTTATAGTTATATAGATTCAGTTTTTTTCAACCTGTAGCAAATATAGGGATTCCAGCTTTGACGGCACCGATTATTGTGCCAGAGACCGTGGTGCCACCATTTAATTTCTGAAAATTGAAATCATATACTACTTATACCAATCTGAGAATGTTTACAGCAATAGGAAAGTAGTGGGAAGTTGTGTAATGGGCTACATGAGACATTGCGAAAGGCAAGTCTCTCCTTGAGACTTTCACTGTAGGAGGATTGCTATCATATTTGGTATTGCCAGAGGCACGGTGCTTAGCCCATTCGCCCAAAGATTCAATTTCCTTCATAGTGAGTCCCACCGTAAGGCATCCATCCACAACTCCGATGGTGGCTGGTACACCATCCTATAAATCCAAGGAGAACATACGTTAGCGAATAAAGTCGCACTTTACAAACGCGTCATTTTTAATAATTCTCCTCTCTAATATATTACAATTAGCTAAAACCAGAGATATATCATGCTTCCTTTAAGTCTTCAGGCATAGTGTGATATATTTTCTAACATTTCATGATGAGAATTTAGGACGGAGAGAGAACGAAGTTTTATTACTGGAGAAAGCTGACGCAATTAGGTCGAAAAGCTGCCAACAAGATCATTGCATAGGTGATGCATGCATATCATAGGTATTTTTCTTCAATTTGTTGGCAGAGCATTGTGAATGAAAGAGAGGCGTTCTTATTATTATTTCCTGGAAGTCACGGATGCTTGCTCCCTTTACGCTAGAAAACATGTCTATAATGACGATGAGCCGGGTTTGTTAGATGATAGGGTATGGTCCTTTTTTTAAAGTTATTATTAGTGGATAATGTTGGGAGAAGGTATATCGATTACATATCACCCAACTTTTCTCTTTTTATTTGGATGCAAAAGATAGTAGGCAATCGAGTACTTACATGTTCTCTGATGATCCTCTCGAGTCGGAATGCCGTGTCAACGTTGTCTGGAAATGGCATTCCGTGTGTGATGATTGCAGATTCCAGAGCGACTACAGGCACATTGCCTCCTAATGCCGCGCGTACTTCAGGCGAGATGTGAAAAAATTCCGAGTTTTTTTCTGGAGAATGATGATACGATCTACTCGGGAACGAAGAGGAAGAGACAGCAAACGTGGTGGGGGTAGACAACAAAGATTTAGGTGATGATGAATGCAGTCGCCTGTGCGGAATGCTCATTTGTTGGAGGAATCTCCCCTGTACCAGTCCAACTACTCCACAACAACGACTTTCACCTCGTCGTGCCAATGAATGTGGTGCTGAAGATGACAGGAGTCCCTTTGCCTTTCTCTTTCCTTTCGCCACTTCCACTCTTGTAGGCAGTGCTCGTGATCGTAATATATGAGGTGGTGAGAGCAAAGGTGAACATGATTTTATTGAAGATGAAAATAATAATGTTGGAATGCTACTATCCCTCCCATGTCCTTCCAAACATTGTCTTGGTGAGAATGTCTGCTCATTATTACGTTTGTCCAAGGACCACCGCGAGCAACGGGAACGAGTGAAAGTCCAATTAATTTGGACCTTGCTCGTTGTAGTCAGAGTCGTAATGGCTTTGTAGAATCCCTGCTGCTGCTGCCCGAAATGATGGTGACGTGGAGAAATTACGAGTCTCATCATTTTTATATACTCTCCTTTGTGAACATTTCAGATCACCTCTATATTATTAAGGCAGTGGAGTAGGCCAACAAAGAAAATTGCTGGGCGTTTGCACACAAAGAGCCTTTTTAAGTCACACAACTGGGACTTTCTCTCAGTTCCTTTACTCACTTAAATCTCTTTCGTAGATTGATCAATTTATTTGCGACACTTGCTATTATTCCATTCCGGTTGTAAGCCAATTATTTCAAACTGCGCAACTAACTGTAAATTTTGCCATGTAATGGTAATTAATTGGTAGAATATTTTTTAATGACAGCATTACAAAGTTATGGTTCCAGATTAGTGGATTCCATATGAAACCAGAGCACAAAGACAGAAACGCCAATATTTTCTCATGAAATTGTTACCAACTTGACTCGAGGTAAGGCCTTGATATAATGGATATTCATGGCTTTCTGCATATAATTCCTTATAAAAGTTAATAATCGTTAAAGGATTCGCTGATTGTGAATCTTTTTTCAAAGACAAGATAACAAAATCCAAGTGACAGCAGTCTTGCCGGTGTTGTTTTGAAGGAAAACGTGATTCTCATCATTTCAGTTGTATCACATCAGCATGTGAAGATTCATGCTTTCCATAACATGTTGCTGTACATATGTACAATAAATTTTATGCATAGGAATATGAAATATATCTATAATGAATATATTATGTATATTATGAACGTTTGAACTTATAATGAATCTGTGCA
>JAQGAP010001599.1:0-18998 GCA_034697805.1 Orchesella bifasciata
GCAAATACGGCAATTTGGGATCCAGTTGGTAAACCAATCCTTGCTACGTAGTCGAGTTGTGTCTGCCCAAATGTCGGCGTTAAAATTTTCGACACGAAATCTACTTTCAGCCAAAGTGCTCGTTTTCCATTTACCACGAACTCGGATCTAACACGTCGATGTAATTGTACGAGGCAGTGGAAAAAATATATGCAGTCCAATACAGTCCAATACAGGAGTAGTCTTATTGCATCGTAGCTTCATGCACGAGAGGGTGCAGTGCAGGTGCAAGTTATTTCCAACAATAACTAGTAGTATGATCATTTGCATTGGTATTTAAAACATGCAACAACAATTAAACGGGGCGTCTTGAGACTATTTTAATTGGACTATTCAGTGCATATACCTTTTGATCTCTATCAATTTGAATATGAAATAGCAACTTCATCTGTATGGCTGGCGTTTGTAACTAAGAATTACGTGACACCTAAGTATACTTCTTCTGGACGTGGGCTACTTCATTTGTATGGTAAAATCAATAAGGAAATCAATACATTTTCATAAAAATTGAAACCCTACATAAAATATAACCTAGTGCCCTCCAAAATCTGTTGGTGTGCACAAGACTGCAGTGCCCTCAGTCGACACCTGAAATTTCACAAAAGATCCCAAAGATCCGTACATTTTGCCCCAAAAATTTAGTCCGGACCGGAACCCATAACCCAGAAATAGACATGAAATGGATCTGCACTCCACACATTTCCTACTCACTCCCGCTGACTGAGTAAGTTAAGAAGGAGAAAAACGATGAATTTATTTATGAATCTTTCCTCCAGCAAATATGGAAAGTAGCCAAGTTAGAACTGCTCACCCATTCCTAAGATGGGTTCAGATATTGGATATATGAAGCCTCTTCTTTGCACTCATCCTTTTCCCCTATTTTCCCCTTCTTACCTAGACGTTCCAATCGGTGTGAGAGACGGAGACCCTTGTATCCCAATCTTGTAGTGGAATTTTATATCACCTATGTGTGTATCTGTGGTCCTTCCTTAACCATTTGTGTACCCATTCGTATGGCAACCGAAAAAAGCATGAATGCATGAATTCAGATGTATTATAGAAAACACATCATCTTGGCTGAAAAATGGTGCTGCCTGTCCCCAGTTGCTAATTTATCTTAGCCCTCTGCCTCGCCAATGTATGTATGGGACTGTTGGCTAGCCTCAGCTCAGCTGCATGCATACCTATAATAAATGCATGTAGACGGAAGCATTACTACGTAATGTGGGCAATCAGTCTCCCATATTTGCCGAAATAGTTGAGGGCATGGGAGTTTTAAAATGAAGAATATATATATCCAGAACTGCTCACGGATACACTGGGGCTTGGAGCTGAAACAGCAAAGTGTTAGCTCACGCACGCTTCCCTATTATTCTATTGGGTCAGAGAAAGCGTTGGATTGAATTTAGACTTCATTTTCCTACCTAAATTGAACATTGAACGATGACTGATAATTAGTAGACGACTGGCAAACCTCATTATTTTCTTATGTCTTGTTTCTGTTTCTCGATTCCCTTTTTGTATACTACGCAAACTTTCTCATTATTATAGACCTTGCGCCCTAAAACTATTTTATGGTTATTTTTTATTTTCCAGTTATTCATTTTTCCCGTGGCACGAATAAATGGAACAAAAGGGGAATCCGGAATGGGAAAAGATTTGTTTATGACTTTATAGGTTTATACAACTGGCTAATGGTACAACTATCTACATATTTGTTTATAATATTTTAAGATTTTGGCATAGGACTGGCAAGCAGCATTGAACTTAGATATATTATATCCAAATCTAGTACAAAAGGGTTTGAGTTCTTGGTCCCTGAGCGTTACACATCACTCCATGTCATGAATTTAAGACACAACCGCTCGTTTTATACGTAGACAAATTTTATGCTTAAAAATAAGAAAAATAGTTTGTAGTTTTTTAGTACATATACTTATTTTTATTGCACCTATACCTACAAATCTTTATTTTGTACGATTCCAAAATTGCTCCAGTGTAGTGTATGCCGGGAAATGAATCAACCTCAAAGCTGATAGAAGAAGAAGGGAAAACAAAGAAGGGAAATCAGGCTCCCTACGAAAAAAATATGAAAGGAGCTCACAAACGGCTCTCCTCTCCATGTGCTCCATCCCAAGCTTGCTTTCTTTTTATAGCCTGGGTAGCAGGAAGAATCAAAGTCCTTATGGATCTCCCCTCTCCACGTCTTTATGTCATTTTATACTGTTGTTACGCTACACAAAGCATATGGACCGATGGCTGGATCGGTTGGAGAGCGCCACTCATACACTATTTTCTGTGTTAAGCCACATCTACATATTTACATGAAATATGCTCTTCAGTTTTAGTGGACATGGATAAAAGCCACACTAGTACTGCTCCTTTCCATGACGAATAGCAGAACAAACCAAAAAGTTGTGTGCAATGATCCATTCCTGGCCACATCAGGGGCTCCTTGAAATCCAAGTTGAAGAACACCGTTACCGTTAGCCGTGCATATATTTTTGGGTTTTATGTTTTCTTCCCCGGCCGTCCACCCCTCTACCAACAAGAGAATGGAGCAATAATCCAAGGCGCTAGACTCCCTTTTATAATACCTGACACACAAACATTTTGCTTATTATGTGGTTTTTATTTGCTCAGCGTAAAAAGTCCAAGACCAACAACACACCGCAAATAGTGTGCACGGGAATCCAAGAAGCCAGAGTCTGGAGTCTCGGCTACTTACTTTTACCAAAGGGGTCGGACGGAGCATATAAAGACTTTGCAAATTCGTCCTCTGAGAATGGAAACAATTCCTTTCATTCGTTTCGTTTGTTCAACTCCTTAGAGTAAGTTATGTAACGAGACGTTGTTTTTCCCATTTTTAACTTTGCAAAGCAGATTTGTGTTTGGGCTGGAATTATGTGATGTGATCGTATTTTCACTTAAGTCGTGTACATGTGTGCACGCTCACAAAATGAGCATCCCATCGTATCGCATGACCTTACCGTGATGTCTGCACCTCACTTTCTGTCGGCATGAATGGCAGTTCGTCCTATAGGAATTACAATGTTTTTTCTTTCCACTTTCATTATGTATGTATGTATGTTATTATTACTGCATCATAATACTCAATATTCCACAATGTCATTTAGGGAACAAGCAACGGGTTTACCCAACCTCACCAAGATTTACCTTTCATTTCAACGTGCAACTATTTAATGATTATTTTCAGTTAGTCGAAGACCAGGGGCGTATTTTAAATTGGCGTTGTGCGTGTGTGTAGATGGCATGTGGACTCATAAAAGTGACTAGGATGAAATGGGGGACAGGCAAAACTCTGTCCCAGTTCCAATCTTACATACAGAGAGAAAGTTACAATTTCATTGGCGATAACATCGCAATATTATACAGTTGTAGGGGAACATTACGCATACGTATTTTAGTAAATGGTAAGAGCAAGCTATTTTATGCATTCATCCATACAAAGCAAAAAAAAACTTTATTGTAGTGTTTGGAAAAACTACAGAAAAAATTTCTCCCTTTATGATATACATCAGTTGATTCTAATTTTTGTTTGCTTTTTACGTTTTCATTTTTGTAATAGTGACGAGTTTTGCATAACATGTCGACGAAAGGAACAAATAATACAAACTCACAACATTGTTTTCAATTTTGCTGTACAAATAGTCAGCAAACTGACGTGTCCTTCTTTTGCTACGCATTTGTTGTAAAAACGGTAAACAGTATGAATATATATTGAAGTATAAATACGCGTGCAGATGTTACCTGAGTGTAGCGGAAGATTTTGGTGAACACTACTACAAACTGGTAGTGTTATAGTCATATCTATATGTTGTATGTTATATTGTATATTCCATGTTATAATACAATAATCTTTTTAAATTGAAATCCCTTAAATAATATGTTATGTTTTATTTTAGATTTTGCACGCCAAATCATGAAGGCTGTCGTATTCTCCTCTGGGTCCAAAAGTCGGGGTCCTTCACCATCCTCGTCACCATGTAGTTCTCACTTTTTCACATCTCACTCATCTTGTTCCGCAAGAGAGCCTGTGAGTGACTGTGTTTGGCCGTCTACAGTTGATGACAGTCATAACAGCAGAGATGAACAACCGCCATGTAGAACCTGGATAGCCATAAATTCTTCACAATTGCAACCACAGCAAAACAACCATCACTCTGTTCCAAAAAAGCACCAAACCGTCCTTGTAGTCTGCTCTATAGCTATTTTTCTCGTATGCAGTGTAATTCCTGGTAAGGAACCATTCTCAACTACTTATGTACGGCTTGTATCATGTGTCATTTCAATGTGATTAATGTCCCTATCACTAATTAAAACTTCAATGATATACTTTTTTTTACAATATTTATAACAAGCAATTGTGGGCTACTTGAGAATAATGATACAATGGCTCTCTTTCATGCATCATCATTAGTGTATGTGTACAACTAGCTAACTCGTTGAGAGCAGGGATAATTAACTTCGGTGAAACACGACAGTCAACGACAAGCTTAAGGAAGAACAAACCGATATATCTCGATAGATCAACTGCTTTCGAGAAAGCAAAAATTCGCACTAGTTTACACTGAAAAATGCATGAAATTTGCAGTTAAGCGACTAGGAATTTCTGAATTGCCCATCAAGCAAATTTTTTTTATTGTCAAACTGACATTTATAAAGTACGGAGTACAGACAGTATCAGTATGTCACTGAGTTTCAAAACTGTGGCTAAATCACCGACGATAAATCACCATTGATAAATGATTGATTTAAAAAGAAGATGAGAAGGGCACAAAGCGATCTAAAGGGTTCTGGGATGGGTGATCAGGACATTTCTTGCTTCTGCTTGGGATTTACAGGGCCACACTCTACTTTTTGCCCTTATTGAAGCAAAAGGCTCATTCCTTACTTTGATGTGATGGTAGATGGATCGGGATTAGAAAGAGGAGGAGGCGAAGAATGAAAAAAGTAGAAATTTTGAATTTTCGTCTTGGTGTGGCTTTAACTGATGATCTCGCAGTATCATTCAGCTCTTTCCCAAGTTGTGGTAGACAAGCTGATATTTGTGTGAGTCTGACAGTGACGAAAGTTTGATGATAAAGAATGGGCTACAAGGAGAGGATTTGTTATAATGCTGCAGGTTGGTCGTCACTGCAACATCTTCTGTTTGAAGTCAAGTAACGATTCCATTTAGATTCTTCCAAAGTATTTGTAGGCAGGCAGTTAATATATGCACTCAATTCAGTGAACGGCCTTTCTACCCTAGACATTTTTGTCTAGCCAGCCTCTGGTGTAACAATGTTTGTATGCATATGATCGATGAAAGTTCGGTGAGCTCTATAAAACAAAATTACCAAGGATGGTATTTTTATAGAAAGATAGGAGAACTGTTTCGTGCTGTCCCACAAATAATAAGCTTTGCTAATAGAACTAGGGGAAAACTTTTGTGTTTTTAATTCCATCGCAGTGAGAGCGAGCTCAGCATACATTCTCTCCTTCCTTGGCTGTTGTTAATTACTGCAGTTGCTAACAGTTGGTCCCCTCTAGGCCCACACTAATAGATTGAAGACACGGAAGTCGAAGTTTAGCATGCATCAAAAAAATGTTATTACGTCTTCTTCAAGATTTCGCTAATTAGCTTAATGACGTAGGACAGGCTCAGTTTGCAAGTTTAGTCATTTAAAGACATCAATCAATTATTTCACCAAGATAGCGTAACTGGCTAACTCCTTTGTTTAATGTGAGTTGACAAAGACAACCCAGCTAAAACAAGTTGTACGGAATGAGCACCGCACAAGCCTCCGTCTTGCGCAAGTGATTAATTCTACTTAATTTTTTATCATTAAGTAGTTCCCATGTAAGCAACAATAAGCTAGGAAGAGTGACATTTCGGTGAAATATAGGGAGGCCTAACGCAAACACAAGTGTATATTACTCATGTTGTAGACTGTAGTCATCACGGTTTCTCTTTGCCCCAACATTAACAACCATCGTATCATTCAGAGTGTAGACATCTTTATCCGTGGCTTCCACCAGTTTAATATATTCAATGAGCTTTCCAAAAAATACATGCCTATTAGCCCATTATGCCATTCAGCTTTCATGCGATACGATTCCAAAAAAAAATGTTTAGGGCTCCCGTATTCTGCAGCCATGATGTAAAATGAAAAATGATTCGAAAAGGAAGATGGCAAGATTGAAGACGTTTTAGACAACAACGATGAGATGGCTGTATGAGAGATGATGACGCATCCTACAAGAGGAATAAACCAACGAACACACGATATTCTGCAACTTTGCTACTGCAATGAGGAAAAACATAGTTAAATACGTATATATGGCATCTCTAGCTCTTTTGTAAATATAACCTCTCCGGGATGGGATACGTGATTCCAAAATGGGATACCAAAAATGAATCTCTATTTATTTACACACATATTCATCATCCTAGAGACAAACTATGAGGTTAGGTGAAATGTGGTTGTGGGTTGCAAATGTTGCAATTCAATGTCCTTTATGATATGTATATTGTTGCAGCGCTATGTATACAAGATGGGAAACTCCGTGGATTGTAGAAGAAAGGTTGAGGTTGAGTGACGAGACTGGTGGAAACTTTGATGCACTGTTAAAAATTACTATTCCAAAATCTTACGCATAGTTTTGTTGGTTCGAGTTATGCTCACGCTGCACGTTGAGCTCTGTGTCAGACTCGTGTTTCCAGTGGTTCTGAGAGCAGGAAGCGAATACGTAAAAAATCAAACTAGGAATATTATGTATTTATTATTGTATCCATTTCTTCATTCAGAAAATGATAGCGAAGGAGGTAGCGAGAGAAAGAGCAAGTTTGACGGTGAAGATAATTTATCAATGTCATATAAAAAGGAAAGAATTTTGTGATGGCGGGTGGATATCTGAGAGAGGGGAAGAAAAAGGGAGTGATACGGAAAAAGAGACAGTGATGCAAGAGAAAAGCAGTGGAATGAGTGGTAATCATCATGTGAATGATACTGTAAATGAATAATTGCTCGCTATTTACTTAACTCACTTTTCATCGTGTCTCATTACTGTTTTTATGATTGCTTATATATTTTTATCCAAATTTCATTTTGGGGCATCGCATAGAAACTGATATGAGAAGTATGAGACGGTGAGACGATCTTGGTTCAAATAGTATACCAATATTTCCAAACTAATAAAATCCCACATTTTCATTTGGTCATGGTCGGATTTTGGCACTTGAAGCTACTTATGACTTATGAGGCTCGCTGTGTGGGAATAAGTAGGAGAATTTTTTCATGTACCAGTACCAGACCCGACTAGAGATGATATCTGAACCGGAACTGGAAAGATTGGTTGCATTGAAGTCTGATATATTCCATATGAATCTGTCAAGGAGGCTTACTTACGCAAAGCAATTGAGCCATGGCAGTCATGCCATGCTACCGACTCCCATCTTCATTACATTTCGTCTAGGTAAATCCGCTTAGAGTTGGAGATCTGACATCGGTCACAAGTCACAAAGGATACATTGTGGAAAGGCAGTGGGCTCAGATGACTTTCCACGTTATTCGGTCCGACGCTGATCAGGGTTCAAGATGAATTGATTGGAAAATGGGAGGTAATTTTCTTAACGGGAAAAATACCTCTTTGTGTGGTCTATATATTACAATACACCACATGTTTCCTCCTATAGGTATACCATTCAGGGTTGTACGTAGTCATGCAGATTCTGGGATCATTTTGTAAAAATAAGATGCACACAAGGCGGCATCGATGCATAGTCATAGCGAGACAGTGATTTGACCTGGTTACGTACATGCTGCGTTTGCTCCTTTTTTGATACAGGTGATGTATGAAAAGCTTTAGGTTACATGGGATGACCCTGGCTGTAAAATATGCTAACACGGTATTACCAGTGACTTCAGTCCAGATTCGTTCTTTGGTACAACATACAATACAACCAATATGTTGTAGTTCTGTCTGGCTCACCTTATTTACATGATCGTTTCCCATTTTTTCATTGCAAAATGGGCGCTCATTCAGAGAAGGTGTCTTTCACCAAATTTTTGCAGATGTGCAAACTACACGTTGTCCCTTGCTTGTTACCTAGTTCATGTCCAAATTTAACTGTCCGACTTGCACCACGCTGCACCTTATGTAAAAGGGAGAGGCTGTAAAAATAAAGTCTAATCTCATCCGCTGCGATTCATATCACCATAATCAAGACCCTACCAGAACTAATAACTTTCCAAGTTTCCCTATTAACCATGGCTTGTGTAAGATACTTTTTCTTATCCACAAGCAGCATGAATAAAGTGCTGGGGCAGCATTATGAGAATAAAGTTAGACATATGTAACACGCTGTAAATATGTTTTTTTTGTATAACTCTAACTTCATATTAGCTCACGCTGAATGCCAAATATCTGTTTTCTCCAACGTAACTTTGCAAACGACTTTTTGTTGTCGGTGTGGGTTTGCTGAACAACGTTGTTTTCCCTGTTGGAAAAAGCTTGCAAGATTGAAGTGGATAGAGTAGAGGAAAAACTCAGGGAGTGCATTGTCTGAGGAACCGTATATCCGTTCTCTAACCCTGATTTTTTTCTTTATCGTTTTTTTTTTCTTTTCACAAGTGAAGAGTGAAGTCGTTGAGTGTGCCACTTAACACTTCAAAAATAGATAAAAATGGTGATACTTTCCGTCATTTATCCCTTTTTTTATTTCTGGCCTATCCAATGAATGCTAGTTTTATGATTTGGTAAAGTCTTGTGACCAATTTTATTTACATTTAAGTCCCCAACACATTTAGAGTTGAGGGATGGATGAATTGCTAAGTCAGTATTATACAGTAGATCGGAACCCAAATATCACAGAATGAAACGTAATCTAAACAACAATTTTTTAGAGCAAAATCCTTTAAGTCTAGTTTGGGCTTCTTTAAACGTACAGTTATTAGCATTGCCACATGCATCCAAACCTTTCCTATAGCTCATTATTACTTGAACTGGAAAAATTTGATGTTCTTTCTCATTATTAAAATGGCTCTTGGTTGCAACTGTTTTCATAATTTTTAAGAAAAAATTCCAAGCAGAAGAGATTGTTACTTAGTCAGTGAAAGTTGAAAAGTCGAAGTGTATTTTAGATCAGACAAACTTGCACGCAGAACCCGAGATATAAATGTACACAAGCAGCAAAGGGTGCACGCTCACCAGAGAGCTGACTAAAGTTATCTGCTAAAATATATATAAAAACCTTTCCATTGTTTATAAACAGGTCTTGTTTAATGGTGCTACAGCGCTTTCTCCGCTGATTCCCAGTTTTACTGATCGAGAGATCAATTTCTTTTTCTTGATAGTTAGCCACTAAATTGGGAAGCACGGATAAAAACCGTCTGCTTGTGAGAGGCTCAGAATTCTTTCTCTCGACACTAGTTTCTTCACACACACACAAAGAAAGTGAGTAATGTTATTTCCTTAAAAGATTCGTTCCACCTCACGATCATGAAAAGAAAGTTTCCCACGTCACATTGAAAGTGTGTGTTGCCAGCAGACTTAATTCGCTGTTCACTTAACTTCCTTTTATGAAGATAGAAATGGCTACTAACTTAATAGGAGTATATCAGTGAATATTGCCTGTCATTTTACACGGGATTCGTTGTTGTAAATCAGATGGACATGTTTTTTTCTTGTGATGATTGTGTATGCCCCACACACTAGCCCTTGCGCCGAAACTAATCTACTTACAATAATTGTCTTTGACCTTTTGAAGTGTTTTTTGAACACGCACTTAAATTTATCTATTGTAGGTGAGTGAGAGGGCAAAAGTCTTTATCCGTTTTCAACAACCTTTCAAGCGTTGCCAACAAGCGTTTTTTGGTACTAACTAAACCAAATGTTCATTAATATTTGCTAAGTAAATGAACCCGTATCACTTACAAAGCACATTTCCCTCCTTTGCCAAATAGGTCTTCTATTTTTTTAATTGTGATAAGTAAGCATGCAGTTAAAATTCAGAGAGTTTCCAATGGCGTCCTTTTTCTATTTGGTTTCAATGGACGAATGGGACTTTTAGAAAGCTCAAACGGCTCGTGGAGCGAACAAATTACTTATACCGTGTTTAATTTTTCCGACCCATTAGAATCAGAATGGGTGGCTTGGAGACAGGTTACATAAGGTGCTCAAATACACAATGTGTTTGGCATCTACGCCTGAAAAGACATTCCTGATAATCGAGATGTGTAGACGCACACATGCATGTATTCTTTCAAGTTTTGCTGCAGTTACCATTTACATAAATTTCAAAAGGTTGACGGGACAATCTGTCAACTGTGCTAATGGGCAACGTTGTACTATTTCTTTTTTCGTTTTCTGTCTCCTTATTGCTACAAGCCGACTTCAGTGTCTCTTTCAAGTTATATGGTTTGTGGATACATTACCCTCGGCAACTGCATATATTTTAATACAACTCCCCTTCCCTTTTATAATGTTGCACTACGTCAGTTCCTTTGATATACTTCATTACGCATATATAAAAAATGCTTGAAAACATGTGTGATACGGGGCGATGAAGTGATATACGGTACTTACAATAATGAGCATCATTGTAAACAGAGTATAATATCTGCGTCGCTTAGCAGTTTTCACTTTCAAATGGTTGTTTAATGTAGGTTGAAGTCAAGTCTATACTATAGAAGAAAGTACGGTCATGGCACATGCATATATATCATCACAAGAAACGTCTGTATAACTAGAATCTCACCTTGATTTCACAGCATTTACATCCCAACTTTCACCTGTCTTGATACTTTTATTTTTCATTTTGTGGGGCTTTATGAAGTACGATTTTGTGCTTGCGGACAATGTAGGTACTTTTCTCGAACTCTGTCTTTCATGCAAATGAGTACAAAGCTTCAGGCAATCATCTCCTAATATGACACAACATTATCATTTAAATTTTGAGCTTTTGTCCCCTATTCCCGTTTTGCTTGTCAAACATTGGTGGTCCGTTTGACGCCTATGTAGAGCGTGGTGGAAGAGGCTAAATAATTTGTGGTTGTTTCCACGGTGAAAGTACATCATAGAGATTCCAGATCTCAAAATGAGGGCGTCAAAATACGTACATCTCTTTTCGGCTCAAGAGGAGGATTACGTTGACAAAGTTTCTCATCAAAAGCTTTCGAAACACGCAGTATGTAGCAGTAAACTGATCGCAATGTACGGGATTTAATGATGATGGCTCCAAATTTATTGCGAACATTTTTATTGTTAACTATTCTTTTTATTGACTTGCCGAACACCGACCGCGTTCAAAAGATTTGTGAGTTGTTATAAACTAGACGACCCCAATGTATCATCTAGCTTTCACCGTATTGACTCAATGAGCTTCTAAAAACCTCGAAGATTTATTGCTAATTTCAACTTCCTTCAGATTGTCACAAACCTAACTTTCATAAAGGTTTTTGTGATATATATATAAACTTGTGACCACAAAAAGGTCGTGTCACCAAAGGGTCATTCATGGTCATTGTATAGCGTTATTTGAAGTGAAGCAAGTACAAGTTGTAAGGCATACTGTAGTCTCATATAATACGCTTCAGGTTTTAAAAGTAATGTTGCTTTAGGACAGACGTGCAGCGGTCACAAGATGATCATTCTCAGTGTAACTAAAAGTAAATAATAGGTCATCGAGCATTACGATCCATGAGAAGCATAAAAATCCTACTTGGATTTATTTGAGTGTGTGTGCTATTGCCATCATAAAGATTTTGACTTGGTATCATTTGGAAGTTGGAATCCAACTGTTAAAGCAATGAATGGAAGCAGTTGTGTTATCATCTCGTAGCTATCAATATTCGCCAAGAATGAATTATGGCGAGAGTTTGAATGTTGCAATAATGGCTTATTCTAATTTCTTAAAAGCTTTTAACAGTTTATTACGCCAACCCAATATTACGATTTATGAAAAAATGTTTAAGCTATAATTATCATGTTTTTCTTTCTAATTTCATATGGATGATTATCGATAACATAGTATTTGTACATTACAGACGTAAACACGCATTCGTGTAACGATAATGTATTTTTTAATTTCAGTTACCGCTGGGATCGACTGTTTTAAATGTGTGAGTCTAAACGGGGACAATCCATCGTGGTAAGTATATTCGAATAATGATAATGAAAATTGACATTTTTTATTTGATTCCGGTAAGTCCACGCCTATCGGAAATTGGACGATTTTGTATGGTAATCAATCCACTATGTTTACGTTTTATTTTCCAGTGAGGATCCTTTCCATAATAATTACTCAATTTCCATCTTGGAGTCACCCTGTATGGGAGGGAGAAAAGGAAGAAATGGCTTGTTTCCTGCTACAGCTTGCATTAAGTTAGCTGGTAGATACTGTACGTACCCTTTCATTTCTTCATTTCATCTACTTCATTGCGTTTCACAGTCATAATAATATGTATTCTCCGTCAGATTCACTAAAGAGACTGGGGCACTGTGAGATTTAGTAACGAATCACTTCATAACACTTGAAATGATTCAGCAATAAACTAGTGTGCATTTTGAATGGAAAATGTGTGGTATATCATGAATACGGGGTTAGTAATTTTCATAGAAATGTCAAGGTCCATCTTATACTTATTATCGAAATGACGAGGTTTTATTACGCTGCCAATGAGTAGCGCGAATCGGAATCATTTACTTTTGATTTATACAGAACTTAATAATTACGTTAATCACTAACTATTTGTCTCGTTGCTCATCTACAGTAATAATTTCATGAACATTTTCATTTTGATATTTTGAGCTAAACAAGGGATAGAAAGTGGCACATCCTTTTAAATGTTTGAAAAATATTGGATTTTTTCCACAAGCAAAATATCTTAAAGTGCAAGGTAGCAAAACTTCAGAAACGACATGGCTTGGTTGGTGGTAGCCGTACAACTCTAAGCAGTAAAGCTGTACAAGCGTGTATTACAATATCAGAAATTAAACAAATCATAAGTGAATGTTTTGCATGTACTGTTCCTATCCCATTACTGATTCGGTGACAGTTTCGAGCTTGGGAGCATACAACCCGTAAAATTGTATCCGAGAGACGTAAAATGTGTTGACTTCCGCCGCAGTTTTGAATCACAATCTGTGATTAAGCCAGCCGGGTTTGAGTACCGTTGAATCAATGTCTATTTATTTCTTCATGGATATGCATACACACATAGGCAATTAAACTGTCTGATTTGACTCTTGAACAAAAGTAATCCAACCAACAAAAGAAGCTCCGTATTTTTCAATTTGGAATACACCTACTTACATATTCCGGTCGGCAGTGGGGTACACGCTATGTTTTGAATAGGGCCGAGTTTAATTTAGCAACCAAATCCCTTATACATATTTTGTGACTACCCTGCGAAAACCAGGTTGTTCATCAGCCATCCAAACATCAGTTATTGGCATTATGTGATAGACAATCATTGAGCACTAGAAACCCGATTCGATCGCAAATCCATATAGCATAGCCAAGAACACGTGGGTTAGGGAGTCCGTTTGTGAATCAATCACTTACTTATTCAATGTAATAGACAAAACTGACTGGCTACACTACACCATTTGCGTTGTTAAACTTGTGACTAGCAACATGAAATCGAAAGAATTCGGTCTAAAAACGTTGGGTACGACGAAATGCCATATTCACCACACATTTCATAATCTGAACAGCATGGAATAGTATTTTGTTGGGCCTGCTCTGTTATTCCATCGTGCGAAATTCTTGAATCGCATGAGCTCCACAAATTTGCCTGGAAGCGTCTGCTGGTCAACTCGTCCTACCATTTTGGTTACATGAGTAGGTAAACTATCATTCTATTGTGTTTCTTTAGAATGTTTGTACGAAAACCAAGAACATAATGCTTTTCATAAAATTCTTATACAACCCACAAAATTACTTATTGACATGAAAGGACAGCAAAAAAAAAAGTTGTATCTCCAACACATTGTAGAAAATAGAAACACAATTAATATAAGAGGTGAATCTCGATGAACTAATGTTACATATGTTTAGCTATATAACATGATTGGATAATTTTGAAACGGGTTGTTATAATAATGTATGTATGTTCCCTGGGATATGATACAATAATATCCATCTACATTGTGTATACACACAGCTGACACGGGAGAAAGTATGGTAGTCCGGACGTGTGCTGTTGACAGTGGCACTCTTACCCTGGACACTGAATTAGCTCGCATGAGTCATTGCGGATTCTTTTATTTCGACGACAGGTACTCCATCATCTCACAAGAAAAGAAAGAAAAGAAAACGCTTCACACAGAATGAATCCTATTTTTGTGGACAGTATTATTTTATGTACAATAATGACAAGAAATCTTTCAGCGCAACGTATAACTATAACTTTTCTACATTACGTCTTGCCATTATGTATTAGCATTGTTACCATTATCATTCTTTACAGTGTACTTCTATGCAGTATATAAGTATAATACTCTAGCGTCAGTCATAAATGCTTTCAGATTTATACAAGCTGAGAATGGTAGTCTGCAGTACATTTATTTACTCTTATAGTGCAATTAACATTTGGTTGAAACACAATGTAGACGTACTGTGAAGTAGTGGATAGAAAAAAAGGCATTTACTACATCCCTATATAGATAATATTCTTATTATTCTTTTTTTGGTACAATAGAATTTTTTCTTGTAAAAGTTCCAACCAACTTTTATTCTTGTTGATGTGTAGCAGAAGATACGCGTTATGTATTGGCATACCTTTTAATATCTATGTAATTTTAGCTATCTCATGCATTGGCTGAGTTACTTTTAGGCGTACCGGAAGTATCCTTGTAATGATTTTCATATTCATCTCAATTTGAGTTAGGAGCAGCGACTGATGATGAGCGCTAAGTATTTCAAGTAATGTCTTTATAAACCCTTAATATTTGGTAAGTCCCTGCCAACAACCCTTTGCAGCAAATGCCATACAAAAAGCTTCAGGCTAGGCTTTTGTTTTCGTTGGAGGGGGAGCAAGCTCAGTAGTTCGTGCATAATCAGAGATAGAAGAGATCGGCTATCAGGCAAAATTTTTGTGATTTTGTAAATTAAAATAGAGAACCGTAAGGCGGGTTTACAATGTAAACTTTTAGTAGTTAACGAAACAAGGTTATCTATTAATGCTTTGCTTATGGGCTTAGTCGAATCACAACCATCTCCCTATCTCTTACGTTATGAATAGCCGTTCTAGTGAGTATATATAAATTTCTTTGTGCATAATAGTATTAGCTTCGTTAATCGGTTCTCGTCTTTCCGTGCAGACTTCATACTACGAATACTATATTATGCCAAAGTGCAAGAAGGATTTGCTCATTCGAAAAATTATTTCTTGAATAACTTTTAATCCCAGTATATTTGTAACTCATAAAACAATTACTCAAAATTAATACGATCAGAAATTAAGGCACTTGTACTCAATTTAAACTTTGTTGAACTAAAAGTTGAATATTTCTGCTCGTTCCGAGTGACGATAGTGAACCGAATTTGCTAAAAGTGCAAAAAATTGGCCAAGCGTTGCCCCAAATAGCACCGTGACAGTTTGACGGGGTAAAACAAGACTTACACCTAACGCCTCTGAAAGAAACCGTTCTCCTTTCTGGGAATCTCCTACGAATGCGGCCATACGTGGTTTTTGGTATAATCAGACTGTTCAATAATATTTGTGTACATCAATGTCTATATACTTTATGATTGATTTAATTATCGTTAGCTAATCGAATGGAAACATAAACACATTGGAGTATTAAAGCAATATTTGAGCACCAATGACGATTAAGTACGCACAAAAGCCAATAACATATTATGTTGTCAATCTGGAAACTTAATTTTGTCACATATACAGCTAAAACAAATTTGACTTTCGTACAAGTGCTAACTAGATACACGGAAATGCAAACAAGATAATATTTACTGTAGAAAGTGTTTTGAAAGCAACTGTGCAAGAAAGCTTCTCTAGTCTAGTTAATGAAAATACATAAATATACGAAAATTTCTCAACATTCCCATTTGGAGCTTCAAAATGTTGAGTTTCCTTGAACTTTCTACTCTGTTTACTTACTCATTCATTGGCAATATCAACTATTGTTTTTAGCTCATCAGCTATAAGTAGTCCCAAGGTGATGGTTTATATTTGTGAAAAGATAATTAACACTCTGGACTTTACGTGAACAACAAATACATGCTAGAAAATTGAGACCAAGTACATAAAATGACGGTTATTTTATATGAAGCCAAGATCCACAAGTTACGACCAAATTACGAATCCAGTCTTTCTTATGTGGTGCTTCTTTAAATGACGGGGAAAACAATTGGCAATTGATAATTCATGAAATACAGTCGTAAGTCGAGTTACGTATCTTGAGTAGCTTTGACTATAAAATTATCGCAATCAAATTATGTCCACCATGCAGGGTGCATCAAAGCAGGAGCTGTGAAAAATGGATTAGGGACCCCCCGTACCCTTCATTGTTGTTGCTTTTACTGAAGTCTAAGCTACTTTCTTTATTGCGATTTGTTGATCGACCAATCTATGGTAGAGAATATACTGTTAATACCGTCATACTTACGTCTTGAATGCATAGCTAATATTTTGTTTACATAATGATGCAATAATTGATCACTTTTACACATGGATGGGTTTAATACGTGCAACCCACAGCCTGATGAGCAGACAACACACTCGCATGTCCATGTCTAGTTTGGTGGCATCATGATAACGAGACTGATGATTAATTTTCAAAATTATGGTAACATCATATATACATCCGTCTCTGCTCGTTACACCTGATTAAAGGACAAGTTTAATGTAAAGTTGGTCAAAGCATACGTATGATATTTGCAACTGAAAATCCCAAACTATACATACTTGTGCTTTCACACTTAATATAGTTTTGCACGTGAATGTGACATGACAACGTTTAGCTTGTCAGTGATCACAGAAGCGACACGCTAAAGGCAAATTCCTCGCAGAGTCCCTAAAGTAATTACGAAAAACATTTGAGTAAGCAAGAAGAAATTACATGATGAAATGAGACTTTCCATGTATTACTCCAACAAATGTAGCAAAAACTGAACTGGAGTAATCGTGGCGGGGAAGGAGGTAATTGTAGACAACTCCCTTGCCTTACAATTCTCTGCAGACCATTTTGACGGCTCAAATACCTATTTTATGTGTTGTGTCGAAAGTGGAAACTACTTCAAGCAGGAGAATAGTACACCACTCATGTATTCAAACCCTTTACATGTCAAGTTGTTTATGTTGAAAGTAGACGTCACCAGACTAAGCGTGCGTATTCTCTATGAAACGGCGAGGCTGCGTGATAATTTTGATGTTAAATAAAACTGATCACTGTATTCTTTGTGCGTTTTACAAGATTCGCATTAAAATTTGTCATTTTAAATTTACCATAATATTTTGCATGATAATAACATAGATCCGCCCAGTTTGTAACTCTTATGGAAACTCAGAAAAAACGCTATTCTCTTACTCACTAGACGGGGTCATATAATACATTAAATTAGAAGTCGTAAGCAATTAATTTTGGAGCAGCTGCTACTTTTTTCTTGAATGGGCTGTGTAATTTGGCAGATGAACCAGAGACAATTAGTTTTCTAGCCATTTATTTGCATGTAATAAAGTCGGGTAACGTTTTACATAAATGGCCACCGGGGGATTCTAAAAATCTTTTCTTTTGTAATTATAGCACCACAAAAAAATTGTTTTTATTATGGTTCTTTTCTGCTCTATGTTACTTCTCCCGCATCAACCACGAAACGATAGATCTTTAAAATGGTGTGCACACTTTCTTTAATTATTAGGCAATGAACTTAAGTAATTTCGATCCCTCGAGTACCACAAAACCAGAATACTCGCTCGACCTAACTGACAAAAAACTTCAAATGATCTACCAATAAAACAGTTCATGCCGATTGTGAGTTTGTGAATTACTCGGATAATTCTTGAAGCGGTAATTACGAATTACTATATTGCAACTTTAAAAACATAAGAGCGATTCCACTCCATAAGAGGATAATTAGTTCTACGAAATTCAAAATCTCTCAAAAGCATTATAAATTTAAAATAACCCATTATCAACAGAGTGATTAATGATAAAAATTCCATTGTTGTAATTGCCATTAGATGACACAGGGGAAACAATTACTGTAAGAGGATGTGCCTTGGACAGTGGAACGCTAAACGTTGACACGGAAATCATTCGCATGAGTCACTGCGGTCATTTCTGGTTCGATGACAGGTACAAAGCAAAACTGAATTTTCTTCACTTCATTTTGAGAATGCGACTTCGCATCGACTTTGCACTTTTAACATGCACTCCGTCTGCATTGTCTAACTCACTATTGCACCCTTTGCACCAAATTAAAATGTTTGTGTGATTAGCCTAACAAAAGAATGGAAGATTTGTAAGAGGAAAGCATATATTTTTTGATAATTTCACTGTTTTACTCTCATTTTACCTGATTTTTCCTTTGTTACATGTTTTTGCACTGTAAGTGGCTTTCTATGTGTGCCATGAATGATTTTAACTTTGACACTTATATTTTGTCTCACGGTGCGATGCGAGTGTTGTAATAAGTGGCCAAGTTTCTAAATGTGATGTGATTAAAAACTTACCGTAAAATATTTGCCTTGCACGCTAAATGACTTTGCACAAATGTTCGTCTGCACAACCAACCTTTTTATAAATTCATTATAGCATTATTTACTATTATTACATCGGTGGTTGATCCAATACAAATAGAATACATCATTTAAAAGTCCTGAATTTTTGCTTAGCATATACTCACTGATCATAAGACTTTTGCATGTACAGTTTATTGTACCGTTAATAGCAGCAATGAGTACTGTCAGCACATTTTCTTCGCAAAAATC
>JAQGAP010001600.1:0-18996 GCA_034697805.1 Orchesella bifasciata
TCTGATTGACAATTTGTTTAACTTTCGTGGATGAGTTCAATTTATGTTTTCTTGACCTACAAAACTGTAGCATTATTGCCTCAACAAATCACTCGTATTTCAACGAGTAGGGATGGAAAATGTGTGTCTTGACTTTTCTGGTATTGCTCTTACCTAACGCATTCACTTCATTTACACTTTCATTTCAGTTTGATTATGAATCATCAGAAGACTTGTTTATTATATGGCTAACCAGCCAAGAAAGATTCCTAAAAAGTTCATTTTTTCTCTTATATCAAGGTAGTTACGAGAATGCTGAAAGTTTGGATAGAATACTCTACCAATCGGCAGTATTACTTCAGAGAAGTGTGTACGTGGTCAAGTTTCCTAAATCAGAAAAGTTTAACCTTCCGCCTGTTCGTTTCTCTATCAGGGGATTGATCAACAGACGATATTCTACTTTTCACAAATTTGCAATATTTCTGCTTGAAAATCGCATCAATCCCGACCTAATGAAAACAGTTGCAAAAACAATAGCTCCTGTTTATATACCAATCGTAAGAAAGGACGAGGATTACTTTGTTTTCAAAGCGAAGCCAAATATCCACAGCCCACTCTTGTTGATGACAGAGTTTCCTCAACAAATTAAATTTAAAATTGCAGTTGGAAACGAAAACGGAAAGCTGTTTATACAGACAATTTGTTTCTTTTGTGGAAGTGGGGGAAAGGCGAGACTCATTACCCTTCCAGCGTTTCAAAATGAATTTAACTACTTTCCTGACTTTGTTCAGGATTTAAATGGTAAAGTGTTGAAAGTTTCTGCTCCACTTATCAAATCTAAAATTGAGGTGAATGGTCAACATTGGGGAGATAAAATTAACAATGCAAAAAGAGGAAATTGGAAGGTGCTCTTTGAGCAGTATCTCATGCTCAAATTTAACTTCAGCTATAATATTTTCATCTCAATTGGGGCTGATGGAAAACTCGGAGGAGGTGGCACTGGCAGGCTGCTAGCTAATGGAACATGGACAGGAATCGTTCGTGATTTGATTGATGGGAGAGCGGATTTGGGAATTGTTATTGCGAATACACCTGACAGAAGTGAGCTAAATTTATTCAATTTGATTGTAAAATATTTACGAGAAGTGATCATGATTTTTTGGGTTTCTAGTTCACTTTGTGGATTTTACAAACTCTTTCTTTGACACCGGATGCCTGACTTTTGTTACGGCAGCCCCGAGTCAATATTATAGCCCCTCAGCTTTTCTCTGGCCATTTGAGTTGAGTACCTGGCTTGGAATTATGATAAGTGGCATGATAAGCCTAGTATTTTCAGATTTTATGATAAAACTTGGAAAATTAGATAACTTTAATATTTCCAGACAAATTCAGTATTTCATGTCAACACTGCTCGAGCAGCAATCTCGGCTTTTAGTCAGAAATTCTAATGCAATTCGAACCTTTGTAGGGTTATGGCTCCTGTTTGCTCTTGTAATGACAAATGTCTACCGTTCAAAGCTAGTAACTCTCATGGCCTTCCCAGTTTTTGGCAGTGTTCCTTCCAGTTTTGAAGAGTTGGTTTATTCAGATTACCAAATCGGTTTTCTAAAGCATGGCGATTCTGGATATAATACATTAGCCGGCAGTGACGATCCAGTTTATGTCAAACTCGTTGCTGAAATGGAACTCTTTACTGATTCAAATTTAGATTTGGATTTAAAATGTTTAAAGAAAGCAATTCATAGCAAATATGGGTGTATAGCTTATGATTTTGCGTTGCATCACATGAAAGAAAGAAACCTGAGTGATTTTGGAATACGAAAATTGAACTTTGCCCCAGCAACAACTTATAATATTTGGCTGGGTCTTGCCACTCAAGGAAAATCCATTTACAGGCTTAATTTTGGAAGGTGGCTGAGCTACACGAGGGACTTTCATTTGGCAGAAATTTGGAATAAAATGGATATGCATGAAAACGTCCGGAAATTGAAATTGGAACATTGGAGAAGGACAAACCAAACAAAGAAAGAAAAGCATTTTGACCAAGACGACGAGGAAGGGAAACCAGTTAAACTAACTATGACACACACACTAGGAATTTTCCAAATTTTTGTTGCATTTCATATTCTATCCATTTGTGCATTCGGGTACGAACTTATAAGGTTTTTGACGAGGAGAAGAGGCAACAGCATCACGGAAATAAGACAGATACTATTCTAAATACATAAATCATGCCAGTTTACCCTTATTAAATCTATTTTATAGGTAATGGTGGTAAAAAGTTCTAAAAATCAAAAAAGGTTAATTTAAAAAGCTGCTGCTATAAAAAGGATTTTAAATGCGTTGGAATGGGAACTACTTCCGCAGGGGCATGGATCCTAGACCCCAATTTTCAAGTACTGAATTGTTACGCTTTTTATTTTATCTTACTTAACTTTTCTTATTTTAACTTTTGTTGACAAAACAAGCTTTAAACCATTACAGTTATTCAACTACTGAGTGCAACTTTAAACTTATTTTTACTATTTTTACTAATTTACTTACTATTCATTGCATTAAAATTAAATTCACAACTTCATCTATTGAAAAGTGGAGCAGGACGACCGGGGTTAATTTATCTACAAAATTTACACTTCCAATTCTGACCTTAAGGGGATACAAAGATTTGACGTATCGTTTCATTAGCACAGACATATGTCTGTTACTTTGTGTCGTCCTTCCAATTTTCGGCAACAGTTCGTTTTTGAGAAAGTTCAAAGTCCGGCTCGATTGGGCATACAGACTAGCATACATTCCAAAACGTACCAAAAGGGCCATCAAGTTGACAATAGCTACAGAATAAAAAAGTACCATATTGGAGAATGGCACCTTTGAGCCCAAACTGATAACCATATACAAATCAATGATGAGAACGCTAATTGTCAAATTTAACAGGATCGGGACTATAACATCTTTTTGAATCCGGTTGAAACCCTGCTCCAAGATTTGCAACTGTCTGTAATGAAATGCAAGTTTTGGAGCATCATCTTTTCCACAAGTTTTTAAAGCATGGTGCAGATCTTGAAGGTAACCCACGATACAGCCGCATTGGAGGAAAGATGTTTCAGCGTCTAAAATCGAAAACATTCCTGCGACATCTGCATGAATCCAGATTAGCCCCAAAATGATTACGAATAAAAATAGAAGCGATTGGAAACTCCACGTTCCATTCCCATTTTCGACGAAACATTCCGGGAACAAGTACCACCCAAACGTGGCTGATGTGCAGGGACTCATCCAACGACGTATTGCGTACGCGGTGACTGTATTCGGAGCTGTGGTAAAGCCACAAATTTGGTACGCTCTAATAAACCAAATCTCAAGCTTTGAGGGGCTTCGCCGGTTTAATTCGGGAGTGCGATTTTTTTCGTAAAGCATCATCGCATTGAACAGCTCAGCTACATCCCTACTCTGTTTCAAATAGGTGCAGTTGAGTATTGTCATCCAAGTCACTGCGACAACACACATAAGACTTTCCATTTTTACGACAAGGGATTCGGATTTTGTAGCGTGGAGTAGCTGAAACCACATTATTACTGCAAAGATAGAAGTTACTGCCTGCTTTAACCAGTGAAAACGGTTCTTGCTTTTTCCACAAGGTGAAAGCTTACAATCCGATAAGCCCACTGACTTTAACTTAAAAGGAAGCGTGCCTATAAGTTTTTGCAGCTTAAGATGGAGCCTAAAACCAACAATGTGGATCTTTGAAAGATGCATTCTCTTGGAAAATGGTATATTGTGGCCTTTAAGCCTTTAAAATCAATATATATACACGTATAAATACAATTGAGTTGTAAACTTAAACGAGGTATCATATATATATCTAGTAAGAAAATACATTCAACTGGCGAAAAAGTATAGTGGCTGCCTTGAATTCTCAAAAGAGAATAAGGTTATAATAGAAACATGTTGAGAACCTCTATGTCGACTTTTAAACTAATAAATGTACGTTTTCAGGTCTTGGCGTTTCTGATTCAAACATTTACCCAGGAAAACACAATAGTGGGCTAAATGTTGACATGTAATCGAGGACTGTCAATCTAAACTAGTTTGGAAAGGTAAACTTCCCAACATTATTAAATTTCTGCTCCCAACTGCAAATACAACAAAATCATGTAGAAATGAGGCAGTTATTTACAACCAGTTGGAATACAATTTGGTCAAAATAGTTTCGGACCTGACAGATGGAAACGCCAAACTTTTTACAATGGGCATGGTGACGGATAAAGCAAACTGATGTTGTTGATTTTACATATAAATAAAGTTCTGATACTTTAAGACACACATACAATATTTGAACACGACACACTTAGAAGTTTATCCACTTAAAGTTGACTTTTAAATTGGAAATCAGACGTCATGAGTACATTTCATTTCTCTGAGAATAATTAAGTACTGACAGCTACGGCTAAGGTTATTATAGGTAGCCTAAAGACTTTCGTTTGCACCTGGCTCCTTTTTGTAAGGACATCGAACCGTTTCTAGATTTGTGAACAAAACACAAAGCTAGCGTAGTTGCAGTAATAGCAAGTCGGGAGAAAGACGAGAAAAGAGATGCAATAGCTTTGCTTTACATCCTGCTTTTAGCTGACATCATGTAGTTTTAATTGTAAGTTTGTGTTAATGTCATGCAGTTTAAATAATAATCAACTTTTACTTTGTTTGGTTGTACTCCATGCAGTGTTTGTGAAAGCGACTTTCACTTTCAACTTTGTTGGTCTCGGACTTGTTGTCATTTCGTAGAAACCGTGATAAGGGCATATTGAAGTGTTTTTACACTTTTTAATCAAATGGGATGTTGCTCAGTGATGAATGAAGTTGAATTTCAATGCCCCACTGAAGATATCAGTCAATTGTCGTAGAAGAAATAAATATACATAACATTAGATATGATAGTAAGGAAGTAATAAGATGCGACTTTCTATTACTACTGCAACTACACTAACATTGTTTTATAGATTTGTGAACAAAATAAAAAACACATTAAGCACATATAAATGAATTCAATCACACTTTTTGATACGTTGGTGATATTGCAACTATGCCAGGAATGACATTACTGACGTGAGCAGATAAACTTGTGCTTCTAAAGCTCCATTCCAGCTACTGGCACTCCAGGGAGCAGTAGCAAGCTTTCTTGCACCTAGAGTACTTCTGCTGTGCATTCACTTCTCCAGAAAACCGGCACCAAGTACTCCAACGTATTTTCACGGAGCAGGTAAACGACAATTCTTTTGAATTATTCATGCTATGTTAACTGTATGTTGCATAAATCTAATTGGACGTTTTTGTACTAAACTTATTGCTTGTTCAATTGCCCAGATGCAAAGCGATTGTTGAGTGAAGATGTGAATGACCAACTCTGAGAAAAAATGTACAAAGAAGTCGAATTGGTATCTAAATGGGCTACCCTCACATTCTCAGAGATATATTTATGGAATACGGTAGGGAAGTTACTTTTCTACAATACGATGTCAAATTATATCAATATAAATGTCACCATGATAGTTGAAAATCTTTTTTTCAGTTGCGTTTTGTGGCTATCTGCGCTACCCAAACTTTTTCCGTGAGGACTAGATTGAGACCATTCTCTCTTGGCAAAGTCGGAGTGACTACGGCTGCTTTTCTCATGAAAAGGGGTACAAGAGCAAGTTTTGGACAGGTGACAAGGCTGCAGACGAAAGATTACTCGAGAAGAGAAAGAGAAGGGGATTGAAGCAGATGAAGATTGCCTTCCACATTTCACAACTGTTGGTCTCGCTGCTTTGACCATGAGTTGGGAGTTTATGGAAGATAACTGCAAATGAACTGGATTTATCTCATACAAATAATTTCGTACTTTATTACTGATTTTTGTTCTCAAAACTATGATAATTGCTGTATACTTTTTTTTAAATTATAATAGCAATCTTTGACTTGTTTGTAATACAGAACTTGTACAGCAACGTTTCGTTGCATTTTTCTGAACGCATTGTGTCGTTCTGAATAGAACTGAATTCAGAAAATCAAACTACCTTTATATAATCCTCCCTACAATGTTCTTGATGACACTTGCGCAATCCTGTTTGCCAACTCGTTTTTCAAGCACTCTTGTGATTCTGGATATAATACTTTAGCCATAATATGCAATACAAAGATTTTTAAATACACTGGAGTGGGAACCTTTGCTGAATGACTTTGCATTCCATAAAAACATTGAGCGTGTGCATCACCAGCGATAAATTCAGTCAAATAACTATGATTTTCTTTTTGCATCTCATTAACCTGGACCCGTTTAGCAGTAGACTTTTTAAAACTTATATATAAACAGCATTTTCAGCCTTGATAAGCAAGTTTCTAAAACCACATTTCCAATATCAAGAACAACTCCAACAATAAAACGATGAGCCATAAAACCAATTTAATCTAGACATTAAGTATGGAAATGGCAAAATGCAGATTGCAATCTCTACCGAACAGCTTAAACTGGAATTGGCAATTAAAACAAGCATATTGGAAAAATATTGTACATTAAGGATTGAAAAAATAAATGTCTTCTAATATCCGGTGCAAAATTAAAACTCTGACATAAAACTTTCATAACTTACTTTTCTCCCAACCTTCCGCGAGATACTTCGTATGTCCAGATACTAGATACAATCTGCTACCTAGAAACATGGCTTTGTATAACGCTGAAGAATTCTCAAATCTTCGTATAGAAAATTTAAACCTTCTTCTGCACCCTTTTCTGAGTTGCCTCCTCCACATAATAAACTTTCAGAACATTGATTTCCACCCTTTTGAAACACCAGTTATTCAAACGAACCCAAACACACCAAGTTATACCATCAAATTCACAATCCATACAATGAACTACAGTATGCTCAACGAAGAAATGCTTCCTAGTGAACATCCACTTGTTGCCTTCAAGCTCATGAAGGATCCCAACTACTGGAAGCAAGTATTTCTAACCCAAAATCAGTCATGGATCACCATCAACGTCACCTATCCGATTCGTCGGGATTTTTCAACGAAAGCAAACAATGGTTTTGCCAAGCTCAGCTATTCCTATTCCCAGAAGATGCTACCATTCCGGACACCTTCATAAATTTCTGGAACGACCCAACTGATTTAAGTCTACACAGGCGAGACTTCCATCGCGCCTGGACTCACCATTTGAGAACTATGGAATATTTCAACATCCTTGTTTCAGAGGTGTCTTCAGACCGCTCAACATTTCATTCTAAGCTGCTTCGAAAAAGAAAAAATGGAGATAACTACAAACCATTCATGATGACTGATTTAATTGAGTGGGTCACGGAAGATATTAGAGAAAGTCAGGAATTCTCACTTTCCCCAAAACTGTCCATAATAAATGGCTACGGGATTTGTAAACATTGTGACTCTTGCAACACTTTCAAAAGGATTAAAATTCCATATACAAACGATACTTACAAATTATATGATATTTCATACATGCGACGGGTATTTTCATACCTTGACGAGTTCATCTCAACTCCGCTACTTTTGCACAATGGAAAATACGAAAGAGTAGCACAAAAACCCCGTTTCGATTTGTATGCCGAGTATCGACCCAATCAATTTGGGTTTACACTGGATCATAAAAAATATCCGATGAACTATCGCGGAAAGATTAAATACTCCGATAGTTATGTAGAGAAAGCATTGCTTTCACTTATTTTTCCCAAGAAAAGGGTGGAAAAGTCCGAAGGCAATTGTCCTTACTTTCAAAGCATGTTAGCAAAATCTTGCCACTGCTTTAACCAGCTGAATTGGGATAAAACACTGTATCCAGTGGTTACCTTTGGGGATGCGGACATGAGCAAAGTAGCTTTCCCCATGTTTGAAGAGCCGTACTCATTTGTAAGCTCGAGCCCGAAGAAAATGAAGAATTCCTTGGAATTCCTGGGTCTAATTTCAGCATATGACATGGGTTCTTGGATTTGTCTCGTAATATTCTACTTGATTCTTGGAGTCTACATCCATTTACTTCAGGTGGTTGCGGCAGTATTCCTCAGAGATGAAAAGGGGACTCCTAAAACGGATTTTAATACTTACTTGGCTTCTCTACTGAAGGGTTGGATGTTGTTGCTTGAGTAAGGAATTAGCTTCTCAAATCTAAAAGTAAAAGGGCGCTACATTTATGCGGTTTTTGGACCTTGGATATTACTAGCTGTTGTCTTATCAAATGCTTATAAAGGTGATAACATAACAAAGTTAATTTCCCCTATTAAAGAAAATTCATTCACAAAGTTTGAGCAGTTAATCCAGCATGGATTCCAGCTCGCTGCTAGGCCTACCTACAAACGTATTGCGGATGAGCAGAAAATAAACCGTTGCCATGAACAATCTCACGTCCACTTCGTTCTCGAAAAAAGCATGGGAATTTCCACAATGACGAGAAAGTAGGATGAGGAAATTTTGAGGCATATTAAAACAGAGTTTTGCAATGGGGAAAAGAGGCGAGCGAGACTCTACGTTGGGTGTGAAATACGGGACTGGATAACAAATTGTGATGAAAATCGAGCTCTCATTGCGAGTCAACATGATCTGGATTGGGCCAAAAGAGTGGTGGCAGACTTTCGTTACAAAGGTTGTGAACTGCAACAAGGAAATGAAAACTTGGTGGTGGAGCACAATGGGTGGAAGTTGGAGGATTGGGTTGATAGATCGGTTTATAAGAGAATGAAAGTTGTGATCGAGTCTGGGATTCAAGGTCAGTGGCTCAAGTTCGGGGAGTTTTTTGAACGACGGAGAAAATATCAGACTGAACAGAGGCTTAAAGACAGGGTTGATGGAAAGACTGGAATTAAAAGTCATTTAGCTTCTGTATTTATTGTGCTTTTGACAGGATTATTGGCGGGTGTGATAGTACAGGGTGTTGTCAAAAAATTTTAACGATGTTAATTGAGTTGAAAAAGAAATTACAGCAAATAAGTTGTCCTGGCACAATCAAGAGAGTTATCTCAATCTCTATCAAGCACTGGCATAATCACCGACGTAAATACAAGGCAAAAATTAGACCAGCGAGTGGAGTTGAATAAGATTTTACGGGATATGAGTTAAAATTTAAGGGGTTTGAGTTTTATTACATTCTTTTGGTAATTAAAGTATATATTTAATTGAATATAATATAAGTAATTGAGCTATATAAATATACATGCTAATAAATCACAGGAAAATTAATTTAAGTTCAACACTACATGCATTTACTGTGTACATAAAAGGTGCTATGAAAAATATAATATCAACGATGAAAACACTTTTTATATCTCCGGACGAATCTTCTTTGTAATTATATTTAACCTTGCAATTTGAAGAAATGCGAACACAAAAATTACCCATTTTCTTCAAAATTGCCAACTGGGCGAATGTAGCAAATATCTCTACTTATTTTGGATTAGCCCAAAACCAGTATAGTATAGGGGTTTTGCTTTATTTTAACATGTAGTTATGGTTGAGAGAAAGCCAGTTGGTTCAGAAAGCTAACGTTTAAACGAATCAACTTTTGGTTCTTCTCATTCCGTGAATTAATTTGTGAATTTCTGGTTTGAAAAGTGAGCTTATAAAAACTAAAAGCAATCCAAAAACGGCTTTTGAAGTAGCTTATTGATTTTTTAAAACCGGTTGAGTCTCTTACAACAAACTGAGCATAGCTCCAATGGTAGAACTTCCACTCATTAACACGGTCCGTGTTAGATTCACACTCGGCGTCTGAATCACCTATTTTATGAAGCATTTCCGTGAATCCGAAAGCTATAAAAATTTATTTGGGTTAACTGTCTTCGGTTGAAAATCAATATATTTGGAGTTATGAATACGAGGCGGTTTATGATAGTTCAACAATTTACAGGAAACAAAGAATGAAGTTTTGACAATCGAGTTTGAAATTATTATAAGAAAGGCCTAGTCGAGAGAGAGAGTAATTTGGATGATGTTGCTTTGCACATTGGAACGATCACAAGTATATAGTCACCTCTACTGTGCTGGATGGGAACCTAACCTGTGGTCTGTCCAACCCTGCTTCGGAAAGTTTTTCGAATAGTTCAAAAACGTGCAGTTCCCACTACTTGATTCTTTTTGCATTCGAAAGCTTGTTTTTTTCTTCACCAGATAGGTTATCTAACTTTTAGTGGGGAGTACACAATATTTTTCCATACGCTGTAACCTAAAGCGAATGTCAATGAGCAAACCATTTGCTCGTTCTAATGTGGCTTTGCTAGCTGAGCTCTCTCTGCTTGGATCATATCATCATCTTAATGGTCAGGAGAATTATAGATACATAAGATCATACAATTGGATTTGGTGTGCAGCATGAAGATGACTGCATTCCAAAGATGCGACTAATTACATTACGTGTCTAAATGCCTAATTACAGTGATGGATGGGAGCAGTTACATACATCACTTTGGAGAAACTTGGAGGAGGACTACGTACATCGTAATTATTCTTTTGCACAGTGCCTTGGCTTAATATTCATCATGTCAAGAACTTCCTTCCAAACGATGGCGTCAGAGATATACTTCAATCTAGTTTTATTTACATTTATAATGTTTAGAAACACATAGAATAAAATTGAAATACATGCACACTATCTCTACGACTAGGTTTTACAACTGTAATAAAATAACGAAAAGAAACTCAATGATATAGTCAAGGACTTGCATAATATTAACAGAGTAGATAAGCAACGCCAAAATATGATATAATATTATTATTGTAATAATTTTACGTTTAATATAATTAACATTAAAATAACATAAACATAAATGTTGGGATAATAATAAAGTACCCATGCTTTAACCGAATTTAATACATTTTACTACCAGAAAAAACGTAACTTCCCAAGTTTGACCACATCTGTCAAAAATTAGTTTTTTAAATAAATTTTTCCACTTTATACTCAATAAACCAAGTATAATAATCACCTCTTTTAGGAAACCGTTTCTAACGGATATACATCGGTAATTAAAACCGTTTTCCTGTCCAAAAATTGAATTCAAATGCATTTGGAACTTCATCTTCTACATTATATTCGGAGAAGTGTGTTTCCGTTTGCGAAAACGAGTGATGGACAGTAATTTATGTATGCAAGCTTCTAGATTACAAATTATTTTCACAACTTTAAAACTAAGTCACTTCATTAATCACTATTAGTAATAATATACTTTATCCATGTGATCCATGGGACACGTGTATTTCATGAACAAAGCTCATTTTTCAGGAATAAAACGATCTCAAATAAAATAAAATGGCATTTACATCTTAATAAATAAGTACATTGTAAAGCTGACTGAAAGCCATCAAGCGAACAAAATACTGCTACTAGACTTAAAGTGTGAACATTTACATTATTAACAGAAATTTCATTTTTATTTTGGAATGCACGTAAAATAATGAAGAAGAAAATGCAAAAGTTGTTATAAGTTAAATTCGGTTTAAAGTTTTTTCGATACTTTATTTAGCTAATCATTGACCAAGCTTGATTTTAATTCTCTTGCAGTTATAAGATTGGCATGAATCGTCACAATCCATGTATTCAAGAGCGGTTTTACCGAGCCTGTTCCTGTTATTTGGATTAGCATATCCATTGTCAATTAAATATTCTACACCCATTGAATGCTTTTTTGCTGCAAGATGAAGAAGGGGTGTTCCGTCTCTTTCTTCAATCTCCGTAGACGCTCCTAGATGTATTAGTCGATCTGCAAAGCTGGTAATTAGGGCGGGATGCCACATAGACCCTAATATTTCATTTAATATGATACCTTTAAATGCAAGCGTAAATGTTTCTTTGTTGAATTTCTTTACTTTCTTTAAAGTCTGAAACTCAAAGCAATTCAAGCCTTGGCATATTTCTACTGCCACATGAAGTGGCGTTTTGCCAGCCTTATTTGGCTGATCAATTTTGGCTCCCTTTTCAATTAAGTGGGTAATAATTAAATGTTGGTTATTCGGTTCCATTTCTCCCTGTCCGCAACCAATATTCTGTGGCAATGCAGAGCTATTGTGAAAATGACTTTGTGCAAGGGACATTTCTTTTACATGTTCAACTTCATTAAAATCAAAACAACCCTTTAGAGGACTATCTATTTTTTTGCAATCGCCATTTTGCCCTACCGGTACACCACTTCGATTCACTAGACAAATGTGAAGTGGAGTGTTCCCTTCATTATCAACCATATTTACACTTATTTTATCAGTACTTGCAAATAGCTTCACAGCTTCTAAGTGGTAATTTTCAGCGGCAACGTGAAGAACACTTTTTCCTTTTAATGTGCGTTGCCAATCTCCACCCTTTTTGATAAGTCGTTTTAGAAAATCCACACTACGTTGACCAACTATAGCTTTAAAAATAATATGGTTATCTTTTATATAGTTTTCAAATAACATCAACGTATCGTCCAGCAAATCTAACTCACTTACTGCCATGTCAACTGGTGTTAGTTGACATTGTAAATCTTTTACAGGTAGTAGCTTGTCTAGATCTAAGTACCGTTTTGCCAGTAGCAAATACTTGTGGTACTTTTTAGGTGTCATGACACCGTAAAAGGTAGGAAGTAGGTGTAAAATGTTTTGTCTCCATTCGTTTTCGTATCTTATAAATTCATACTTGTGTTTCTCTCCGTTTTTTGTTTTCTGCTTCTCATTTATTACTGTTGTTTCGTCGTCTTTCTTTTTTATATGTTCGAGTAAACAAAAAAGCAGCTTTAATTTTACAGGTTTAACCATTAGGCACATAATTGAAAACTGGACTGCATGAGGTTGAAAAAAGTAGGCTTTATCTTCCTTCGCCAATCGATCAATGATCAAAAGTTTTGACTTGATTGTCTCTTTTGAGTTTTGATTTGACTTTAAAAGACAGAAGTGAAAAAGATTATTGTACTTTTCGTCTCCTAATTCGTTTCTGTAACCCCGTTTGTTCAGTAAACACTCCGTGACTTTATAGTTCCCTGCTTCAACTGCTACATGTAGAAGTGTCTTAACTTTTCCACCGTGTGGAGGAAAGTGACTTCTTTCTAGTTCTTGTTCAATTACTAGCCCTGGTGACCACTCTTCAAAGAATTCTCTTACATTCCGCATCAAATGCTCACTTCCGTACTTCGCGGCAAAAAAAAGCAACGATTTAAAGCTTACGCTTTCATCCATTGTAGCGCAAAATTCCTTCTTTTGTTTTGATTTAGGGTATACTTGATTCAAGCAGTATATTAAAAAATCTGCAAGTCTTTCAAAGTTAGAAACAACAGAAGCATGTAGGCACTGCCAAAGCTTTTCGGCAACAAATTCTTCACCGCCGTTATTTTTTTCATATGTATATAGTACGGACTTGATTGTTGAAAAGTTAAGAGGGTTTTGCAAACTTAAGTTGAAAAAGTGACATATATTTAAAAACTTATTCAAAAACTTATAAGATGGTTTGGTACACTCAGGGTCTGTTACGCTTGAGAGAGATACAAATGACTCACCATTACCAACAGCCAAAATGTTGCCAAAGAAAATAAGGTTAAAAACCTTTATTAATTTTGCAGACCTTTTAGAATCTCCTCGTTTTTCACTTTCCTCAATTCTTCCAAAAAGTTTATAAATTGAACATGCGACAAAAAACTCTGCAATGGAGCGATGAATGAACCTTGGAATTTCACTTCGACCCCAATATTCAACATGTACAATTCCTACGCCTAAAAGCTGTTTTTTTGTTAGCGGATGTTCACTTTCTAATGAGTTGAAGGATTTTGATACCGTTTCTGGCAGCAACAACTCAATTGCTAGTTCCATGTGAGCAGATTCTAATTGTGAATATGGAAGATGTGAATCTTGAAATCTTTTATTTATAAACTTTTCATACATTTCCAGCGTACTTATTTTGGGTCGCTTTCCACATGCTTTGATATTAAACTCTGAAGAAGACTTTTCTAAAGCAGTCTCCCGATAAACTTCTGCTAGTAAAAGGCAAAGCAAGGGAATTCCTGTTATATCTTTTTCATTACTTGACAAGTGGTTATCTTGTAATCCTTTTAAACAATCTGAAGCAAATGTTTCCAAATTGCGGTTTTCTTTGCATCCATTAACACGCCAATACATTGTTAGCATTGCCAACTTATCTTTCTCTTCAAATGGTTTAATCGTATGGCCAAAAATTCCCATATTTTCTTCCAATTTGTTTAGGAGATCAAGTCTAGTTGTGACCCATACCCGAATATTAGACTTCTTTCGGAGGAACTCAATAACCAAGAGAGCTAATTCAGTAAGATTATCTGGGAGTTCATCCAAGCCATCAAATATGTAGTCGCATTGTACCCCTTCGTGTTTTGTGTAAGCTTGGACATAATCCCTGCCAAACACTGATTCACAGGACGTTTCTGACAAAACGGCAAGGATTTTAGATGTTGGAATACAGTTTTTTCCATTACCATTGCCGTTTTCAGCTTCATTACCCGGTAGCTCATCAAGGCGGAATTTTATCGGTGTACCATCCTTATGTTGCCGCTCTTGATCTCCAACTAATTCGCTTATGAATTCACTAATCAATACATACTGCGTGTAAAATTTTGGTCTCTTCTGACTTATGAGATGTTTGGCAAAGCTAGCCATTAGTGTGCTTTTGCCGTTACCCGGTAGCTCCCCAAAGCAGTGTGAATCCATAGACTCGTTACTTGCAGCTTGTATGAGAAATGCCTCCTCATCAATATCAATTTGTTGGAGGTGTAAATAGTCATGGAGTGTTTTTAACGATCCTTTCGATTTTACCCATTCTAGTTCTTTAACTTCATTCTTATTGACACCATTCTTAAGGCATTTGAGAATATGAACAGGCATGTCTTTAGGGGACAAGCTACAAATTCTTCTAAATTCCTCTTCAACACTATTCTTTTCTTCAAGAAGGATTGCCCTAAATGATATTTTACCAGTTACATTTCTTGACCGCTCACAGTTTTTATCACCAAATCTATCTACCAAAGCTTTGAGCTCATACAATTCCAATCCGGTGAACAAAAATATATCCTTGAATTTTTTCTGTTTTGTGATTTCAAGTACCTTTCGTGATATATGCTTTCTAGATTTTATTTTTCGATTAACATAATACTCGGGAACAGTTGGGGCTCGTCCGTTGCATATAACTACTGGCTTCTTACCATGAATGAGGTCGACAAGTTTTTTTCCTTCCAATTTTTCTATTAAGCGCTCTGATGGCTTTTTACAACTGGAATCTGTAAAACAAACGATGTTTTTGTATTAGCCAAAGTTCTTAGTATATATTGAACATGAAAAATTTATTCGTATCATCTAGAAAGTATTGAACGTCCATATTATCGTTGAGGCAACGCAACGGAATTAGCTCATTTGTTTTTTGCTTCCGCGGTTCGCATAAATTACTGTCTTTAACGCTCATGACCGATTTCTGTCAATTCTTCATTGCGTTGTGACATGGGCATAAAGCTGGGCCACATGAACGGCATTTTGCTTCGCTGTACTAAACTGATGGTCATTTAAGTCTTACCCGGTTTTTTGTATTGATCATATCTTTTGCATAAATCCACCAACGTGATGATTTCTCCTTGAAAATTTACAGATCTGGTCCTTATTTTGTGCTGCCACTCTTCGGTAAGGTCCCCCCAACATATGCGATCTTCAATAATTTCAAGTTTAGTGCCTGGTGTTTGTGCTTTATGCTCCTTTATGACAGCTTTGAGGTGATCCGACGGAATAATTTTAATATTTCGCTGTACACTTATTGTTTTGTATATGGAAATACTTTCTTGCAAGCCATTAGCTGTCAATGGTGTGTGCCAATTTTCGGAGTTGTCAAATATTAAACCGTTTTTAGCAGCAGCAGTTCGAAATCGTTTTAATGTAAGTTCAGGGTCAAGTGATACTACAACTGTGTCGTTGGAAAAAAATGCGTCCAGCTGTGAAGATGATTTAAATTCTTCGTCTGTTAAGATAATGCTGTTTTGTCGGCTTCGTGAATTGCCACTTTCCAATATCTTCATGGCCCCAGTTTGCACTTGCTCTTTTAAAATGTCAAGAAAGACAAAGTAGGATCCTTCTCTTTGTTTAAGTATATCGTAAAGAGTCTTATTTCTTTCGGCCTTCTCCTTACACATATCCTGCCAAAGATAGAATAAAAGCAATCTCAGAATTTGTTATATATGATACTGAATAAAATACAGTGCGATTGCGCTTCGTTAGTCGTGTGTTGATTTCAATGTTTCAAAGTTTTTACGCATTTCTGGTATCGGTAAACCTTTTAAAGCCAGACCTGTTATAACAAATATTTCGACGATACCTCAACTTACCGTGCTTGGTGTTTTAACTTAATTTTGTATGGTATATTCGAATAGTATAGTGAATTAGTTCCCAGACTTACACTTTTACGTGGTACGAAAGCATTTGTTTACACTTAAAAGGTTTCTGCTCAAGTATCGAGAAAGTTCACCGATTAACTTTAGGGAGACATTTTTTGGCTGAGTCGCACTAACGAGCAAATTACACAAATTGTTAGTCAATGTTTAAGGGTTTGTGGTGCAAAACGTAAACTTTAATGAATATATACCAAAGTCAAAATATGGGTTTCAACGATAATTTTTGTTTCCGTGGCAGTTAAATCAAATTTTTGAACATGCCTTACCGTGTGCATTATACAGTTATACAGATTTTTGCTCAAAAACTAAAAAAAATTTCCACCATAAAAGAGCTTGAAATGAGACTTATTTCATGGTTTTCCCGTTTTTTATCAAATTTGAAAACTTTGAATATTGAAAAAGTTGCATAGGGGATTGCTTTGAATTTTTACGTGTTAATTGCATAGGGTTTAAACAGTTTTTAAATGTACATTGCGTAATGCTAACGTACTAATTAACTAACTAACTTCACGTAATAAAGTAGTACTCTGCATATAGGAAGCGTATTTAAAAATGACACTTTATGCTAATACCTAACTCAAAAAAGCAAGGTGGATTTCCAAATTTTTCTATCGCTAAACCACCGCTATAAAACTATTACAAGCTGTTTTATAAAAGTATCCTCTAAAATTTATCCTTCAAATATATCCTCATAACGCATCCTCAAAAAATATCCACTAAAGGTACCCTAAAAAACTTATTCTCATATATCCACCATTTCCCATGCTTTTTGAGCAACTCAGTCCTGTTTTTGCGAGTGACGAATTGCTTCACCAGCATTAATTAAGTCAGCATAATATGCAACAGCGGTCAGAGTCGCGAGTACGGTGCACGAGCTGCTAGGACTGGATTAATTCAAGGATTGAGGATTAAATATGGTGGAAAACATTTCTCGAAATTTGAAAATGAACGACTAATTATGCATGTACCTGAAGCAAACTTGATAAAAAAAATGAACCTTTTCACAGGTGGTGGAAAGGTTAGTTGCTGCCAGAAATGCACAGACATTAAAAAGTTCTGTCCGCAATTATTGGTTTAAATTTATTTTCGGTACCAAAATTTTTTGCGAAAAAAACACGTAACCCCTAACAGCGTTACGTTTGATATGAACGTCGCCTAAGTGCTGCATCAGGTACCTTCATGATTAACCTTCGTCTTCAAAATTTTGAAATATGCCCCCGCCCTCTTTAATCATCGATCCTTAAGATAACTCTCTCCTTGCAGCTTGTGTACCCTATTCACGAGTCTGCATCTGCAACAATCTCTCGTTATCTTAGTTCGTGTAAATTAATCATGACTTTATAAAGTCTAAAGCTTTAGAATGTAGTGAGGTGAGCTTATGTTTGTCATGATTATTTTCGATTTGTAACATACTGATTTAAGCCGATGTCTCTTCAGAGAGACGACAGCTAGCAAACCAACATCATACTCGCTCCTGATTTAGTCTTGCTTACTATAAAAGTATCTATCAATTGGCAACCTTTAGTATGTCCACTCTGTTCTATGTGTATTTGTTATTCCAACCCACGTTCTACATACTATACTTTATCAGTGGCGTCACCAAGAAATTTTTCAGGGTATACAATCAATAGAAATGGGTACATATTTGAATATTTTTGTAGTATATCTATTGAAACGTCGGGAAACTAAAACACTACGTGTGATAACCTCACTTATTTGTCATATGCACAAGCAAAGCTCTAGGCTCGCATATACTTTACAACCTGGAAATAGCGTAGTATTTTTGGGTCATGTATACACAAGCAGACTTTGCTGAAATTTTCCATACCATTCCGTACAAATACGCAAGTGATAGACAAGTGCTTCGTTTTGCTACGTCTGTTGGTTGAAATTTGAGCTCTTGTTTTTGTGTAACATTTTATGGCACAAGTGTGTAAATATTATATTTGATTTTACACAATGAAGCTTGCAAACAAGTGATGTTAGGAAAATGGGAACATTCGTGTTTACAAAGTCAATATCGCCCCTACTCCCAAAATAGCGGCCAAGAGAAGTTACACGTAAACCGGTTAACACCGTTAAATGAAAATAAGCATGACTAGAATTACGGTCGTTGGTAATTTCAGCTATAAAGAAGTCAACCGATATTCCGACAATTTTGTATTCCTATTTTGTCCTAGTTCAAACACATACAAAATGACAATGATCAACTTTACGTACAACGAATTTGCTCAATCATGAGAATCCGAGTAATAGTAATAAGTATAAGTACTACAGAAGCGTCTGCACCCGAGCAGTATATTTACATTTTAACTGAAAACTCAAATGCTAGTTTTGCGGGATATAAATCTTGATCTAGATATTTGCACCGTGGAATTTTGTTTTGATGTTTGCTCTCAAATAAAGTGAATTACAACACCAGTATGGTTCAGTGGGAGAACCGTTGAATGATTGAACCATTCTTCACAGATTGCTTTTGAGTATTTATTGCAACAATTACAACACAAAATGGAAGGATAAATAAATAAAGACATCGATATACGTGATCTGTGACTTTATTCGACTCGTGCATAAATAAAAAACGCACAAACAATAACTTGGTGCACTAAAAACGTAC
>JAQGAP010001601.1:0-18964 GCA_034697805.1 Orchesella bifasciata
CTCATGCTTACTCAGAATATTACAATGCAACGAAAGGATCAATTGTGATCGATGTTTAAGATCAAGATATATATTTGCTGGGGATTTCATGCACCACTTACTTTGTGTTAAATACAAACTACCTAATTGACGCTCTCGCTAAATGGGCGTTGCCTTGAAAAGATCAACTTTGTGCTCAACACCGCGTTCACTACCTCATGATAGTCTACCATTTAACATGCTTAGATGAATTAGAAAAAAAATATACAGACCGCTTCATTTCTTTTCCTCAAGATTATCTTGGTGGAGTAAATAACTGGTCCAGAAACCAATCCGGAAGATACAGCTTTGTGACATGCTTATTAAAAGATTTCATATCATATCCTTCAACACACATTACGAATGATATTGTTGACCACGTGCTCCATTGTCAGTGTCCAATTGATTACCTCGTCAAAATGCCCTTGTCTCAGTGACAAGAGACGCTCAATGCCAGAGAAAGTGTCTTGCTCTAAATAGCACGTACCGAGGTTGTCCTAATTTTAGAAAGTATTGGGATAGGATTTTTTTCCAGTCAATTCTACTCACGTACTTTATAGTTCAAACTCCAACCGCCACGCCACCAAGCTTTCAAGAATTTGCGCATCATTCATTCATAAGCTGAAAGAACTTGTGTTCATACTTTCGAAATTGACAAGCTAATTAGGTGTCCACCCTTAACCAATTTTGAAAGATGAAATATTTGGCTAGGGCAGACGTAATAATGCGTGTAATGCCCCCGAGTATAGGAAGTCGATACCTAACTACACTATTATATGATTGTAAAAAATGGTTCATTTTTTGCCCTTATCGAATTGATTCTAGTTCATAAAAATCGAGAATCATTGCATAACGCTAATAGGTGATAGGCAACAATTCCCATCAATTAGGAGTGTGTCAATTCGTTGCATGTGAGAAACAAGTTTTCGTTCATAAATCTGATTTATTTAACAATTTATATTAATTTTTACTCATAACTCTAGTGGACATACAAATTGCAACATTGCAACTGACATGATACCCCGGCTCCCTCGTTCAGACAAATATATAAATATTTTACAAATTGCAAAAAAAAAAATTGGTAAGAATTTGTTGCAACATTACCATATCATATAACGGGCCCGTCCATCCGAATAACTCGTTCATTGTGAAATTGCATTTCATTTATATGAGCACAAACAAATTATCATAATTTTATTTTTTCTTCTTCTCCTCCTCTCATGCCTTATAGCTTCCCGGAACCATTTGTTCTGACATTCATGTAATTCTGCATAATATATCGTGCGTTTTATTGCAACAATAATGCCTTCAGAGGTGGTCCCCTTCAGCCACACACAAGCGGCAGGTGGTCTCCCAAACCCTTTGCGAAAATGGGAGGGATGGGTTTGCCTTGGCTAATTCGCTGACCAAATAAATGCCACCTAATATCAATTTGTTTAGCGTTTTTCATGCGACTAATCATCAATTCTAACAACCACAATGATTAATGTTTATACGCTATTGCACCATTTTCGGAAGTGCTTATTGTACCTTCGTTTACCAAAGTTTCTGTAAATGACCTCATAAATCATAATCCTTTTTGAGTCAGTTTCCTCAAGATTTTATTGGAATCTCACAACCAAGATGTGATGTGGTAATATATATAAGATAGCCTCGAACAAAACCGCAAATGACAATAAAAGTTTAAAAAGTAACTCGTTGTGCAATGCAATGAGTGTAAGAGGCTTAAAGTCCGTTTATTTCCTGGTTTTTCTGAGCCTCTACCCACAAACAAAAGGGATCATGATTAGAAGAACAATTTAAACTCATGAATCATACAATGATATCCGACTAGACCAAAAACTGCACTGTTTTATGGTATGCAGAAACAAGCTAATATAATCTGAGCAACATGATTGTGTACTTTCCAATTTTGGATGTTACGTTACGTATTCGATGACGATGATTGCAGAAAAGGGAATGACACTGCAACAATCACACATAATATTATAACTAACGAGTCTCGTGACAGTTAAAATCTTTTTGTGACAACGTCTTTCCGATTACCTATATACACAGAGGGCTGCACATTTATATTCAAATTCAAATTCAAAAACTGTCGCTCGTTCTAATCACATTGTTATGCATGACAAGCAAGTTTTGTAACAACTGCATGCATAACATCATTTTTCGTCCCTTTCGAAAAATAACTGCATCTCAACAACAGCAACCAGCAGTATATTCGTATTATTGAAAAGTATAATATGCAGTTTCTCAAGCATGCAATTTGTAGAAAGCGACAATGATGAGATAATAAATGTGCTTTGAACAAAGACGATCTTTAAATAATACATATTCAGAGAGATTTTTAATACAAAAACGATTCCTTTTTATATAATGTCAGCCTCACTTGTTCTCTCGAGAATAATAAAAATATTATCATTCATCTTTAGTTAGACATTCGTGAAAAAATAATTCCGAAACACATAACATTGTTTTTTATAAAAAAAAGTTCATCTTAATATACATGTATAAAAATAGGCAATATATAATAAATTGGTATACATAAAAGGGGGTGATTAGCCTTCAGTTTTAAATTTTTTAATCATTCGAGATATTATTTTAAATAGAGGAGGATCGTGGCTAAAAAAATGGATTTTTTTTTGTTCAGAGAATCACGGTAATGATGATGATGACTCGGCGGATTCATTCATGTGTTGAGTTGAGTATATATTAAAATAAAATGGACTAAATAACCTATAGATATCCTTGCTCTAGTTCTTTTCTTCATCGAACCACTTCTCGCTGTGAAAACAAAAAAGAAACAGAGAACACTCATTAGAACATTATATTAATTGGCGTGACTTTGATAACAGTAATAATACGTGCAGAGAGCTACAAAGTGACAACAAACATACGGAAGAAGCAATCAATCCATTATTATAATAACTAAAACTACAGTGCATCAGTGCCAACGAAACGTTAGTTTGTTAGTGTTTAGTATGGCTTGCCTTTGTCTTGCCTCATAGCATTAATTTCCATTGTTATGTTAATATTATGCTCGAGAACCGGTTATTGAGTTGGCACTGCCTTCACCAGAACTGTTCATGATAATATTATATATGCAGTGTCAAATAACATTCCTTTTGACATGACACAAAAGTATAGGTATCGAAATGAGGGATGCTGAGAAGAGTTCTTACCATCCAGGGACGGATTCTGGATCCTCGCACTTGAAGTTAGCCTCGTTGTACACGGTTCCAGGTGGGCATGATCCCAATTGGGGCTGGATTCCGTTTCTGCAAATGTAAAACTTTTGACAATCTTCTGGATGGGGGTAGGTAGGATGGGGGAGTGGGCGGTTGTTGTTTCCGAGAACCTCAGCGTCGGGGCAGGAGAAACCATCGGGAAGCTTTTCTGTAAGCAAATTCAATAATAAAAACTTATAGGTTGGAGCGTCATCTTATGTTAGCTGAAAATAGATGAATCGTGACGGATTTGCATACCCTTTTTGCGGTTTTCGCGTTCGCATCCCTTGCGCTGAGCATCCTGTGGCCAGGTGCAGGTGCCTTGGTAGTCATCATAGATGAGTCCACTGGGGCACGTCACAACATTAGCTACTCCATCAACACAGTTGTAGAATTTGTCGCAAACCTGTGGATCTTCATGGGAGAAGTAGCCGTTCTTTCTTGGGCACTGAACCGTGGACACAGCAGGTTCTACCGGTATCAACACAAGAAAAACATGTTTCGTTACATTTCAGTTCACTGAGCACACAAGTGCATTCTGCGTTGAAAATTAGCATTTATATATAGCGTGAAAATGGATGCGCAATACTGGGATGGATTACGGCTACGCAAGAGATAGTTTCAAATGAGGTTAAATCGCAAAATAAAACCACCACAGCTTGTCAAGTTGTCAAAAGTGCAGTTTTATAAGAGTTGCTGAGCAGGATGCGATAAAATCTAAATAACGGGATTTTCTGCATTCTATAATATCATATGCCTCTGCGCAGACCCAGTTCACCACTTTTTATAATAATAATAAGTGCAACAGCAAACTGTGCCTGCGCTGCTGCATACTAATCAATCGGTGCGTTTTGTAACTTATTTAGAATAGCTCAATAGATTACACAATAAAAAAAATGTAACTTACGGAGCTCGGTACGTTCTCCGCAGTCCACAGAGAAGGGAAGATCACAGCGCTCATGGTTGGGGCTCTTGATCTCGAAGAGGAGACCGTCTGGACACAGCTTTTCTTCTGGCTGGCTGTCCACGCACTCGTAATACTTGTCACATTGCTTTGGATCAGCGAAGAAGCCGTTTGACTCGGGGCATTTGAACGCGGAACTTAAACCCACTGAAAAATAAATGGAAATTTTAACCCACTGCTCGGCAAACATGCAAAATTATATAGGAATGGTTTTTGAAGCGTTACTTACAAAGGGCAAGAATCACAACAGCGGGAGCTCTGATCATGTTGAACCGTTCACCTCAAGAGAGAACTAGAGACTGGATGAAGCGGACTTGAAGTCGAAGTGAAATTTTTATTATCGCTCTACTCAAAAACTTCTCTCTCTCTCTCGTCTTCTCGCCTCTTCTTCCTCACACTTCTCTCAAGCAATGTTCACAATAATCCAACTACACGACGACTTGGTTTCAGAGTAAGGATGAGCACCACTATATAGCAATGCCTTGAGTACGTAACAGCGCAGCGTAAGGTTGCAAAGTATTTTAAAATAACTAGAATTTTTTATCGCAATTTGAAAGTATGCAGCACAACCAGAGGGTAGTACTTCACCAAGGGAAGTTATAGTTGCCAATGATGTTTTTCAAACATGAATGAATGATGTTGTGGTCGTGAATAAAGTGGTCTGTGTCGATTGTTGCATAAAAATTACTGTCGCAATTATGTGGAAGTAGCGAACAAACGAGATGGGGATAGATAGATAGATGCAAGTCACTCTGTTATATGCGTCGTGACATGCCTGAACTTAAATCGCTACAAGATTCAATACACCTTACGCGGACGGACTGAGGGAATAAGGCTGATGAAAAAATGTGTTTCTTCTTTCCTTTTTATATTAGAGCTTGATAATGGTAAAAGAACGACACTTTGAATCTATTCTCTCTATTCTAGCCCACGTTTATTAGGCATGCAAACCAATAATGTGACAGAAATGTGATACAAATTGGGTACGTCATAAATAAGTTCCCTCTGCAGTGGACCAAACTCTTTTTCAGTAAACGTATGAGAAAGTCCAAGCTATAAATTGCATCAAATAATTGCTAAGAAATCTCAAGAAAGAGAGTCTAAGTCAACGATGTATATCTAACACATGTATGACAGGACATACAGATATTATACCTAACCGTTTATGCTGAGACTGGGTTGACATGATATTTTGAAAATCCTCCTGTTGGGTTTGGCAATGAAAATTATCGGAAAAAGGATATGATTGATCTATTTTTGGTACTTTTCAACTTTCACATAATGCATTTGTGCTTGAAAAACTTGAAACGTTTGCAAGTTTCTCAAGGGCTTCTCAACTTTAAGCTTCTCTCCGAATGTTCTGGTGCACTTCATCATCAAACATGATAAGGGATAGCCTTGGGATTATATACATTGTTGAAGAAAGTAAGAATATGATGTGGTCTGTTTTTAGAAAACTATGCTGAGAGCCGATTTATTGGGCTTGTAAATCAATTGATAGAAAAATGCAAAACTACAATATGCTTTTAATGTCTTTTTCCTTCACGCTAGAACGCATATTAAAATTTCTTTGAGGAATATAAAGAGGCTATCAAAACGAAAGTGGTTATTATTAACATGGGAGATTTTTATCATATTACAGATCAGTATCCTTTGCTTCACATATATATAAATATCATTTCTCTGTTCTTCTCGATTGATTGCTTGCAAAATGAATGAAATCGCAATTACCCCGATTCTCAAGAAAAACAAGATGGTTTTAAAATTATTTTTCGCAGCTGCATCCATTCCTCTTTACAACAAGGTCATCACGTTTTATCTCAAAATTAGTATCAAAAAGTGCAGCAAAAGCAGTGAGTGCTCCACATTTTTACAAACCCACACTTGATTAAACTGTACCCAATGTTAGAGGGCCGGTTATTGTTTGCCTATTGTTGAATTCATTTCAAAGGTTCAAGCAAAACCTTGGGCTGTTGTATGGAAAAAGACCTTTCCTTGAGTAAAACTGACTTGTGTGTCTGGGCTCCTTCCTGTGCTGTATTGAATTGAAGGCTGCACACCAGTTTCTATTTATAAAACCCCTCCTCCTTTGTTGCAACATCATTCTCATGAAACAACAACGGTAATTAAGAGTAATTATAATGTTTGAAATTGCATTTTTGCTTGTATCCCCGAAGAATGAGTTCATTTGTTTGTACTTTACCGTGTAGCTGCACAAAACAAATAAAACACATTATTATTGGATTCATGCATCTTGTTTGTAGTAGTTTACTTGACATTAACCTCGTTAATGATCCAAAGGCTAGAATTTTTTTTTTCAAATTTTTAATAGTATCAAGTGAACAGGTATTACAGGTTTCTGGGATGATGCTCAGTCAGACATTGTAAACGTAACATTCACCAGTCAAATCATGTTTAAAATGCGCATGCAAAACAGTTTCTCAGTTTCATTTCAAAGCTTGTGAGAATCAGTTCACCTCCTGACTGATATGAAAATATGATAGTAATCAACACACATGTTCTCAAGTCACTAATAATCTGACGTGATGCCGGTCTAATAACCTAAAATACTACAAAAGAAGCGATGACATATTGATAACCCCAGGGAAAGACGCTGCTGGGAACAATGACGTGTAATGATAATGAATGGATATACGAAAAAAACCGGTATGGATGCTCCAGTTTTATGTCATGAATCCTCCGAGTTGTATGTCATGCCAGAGGTCACATGCAGAAATACAATAATTACATACATTTTGTTGCCGTTTAGTTCCCGTTCTATAATCTGCAACAAAGCCAGAGATTTCAGATCAGATCACACGGTTTCTTAAAGTGTAACGGTCAATCGTACTACACGAAACATGTAATTCAACAATTTCACACAACGAACATAAAAGCGCAAAACAATTTTCATCTTGGCCGGTAAAAGCGTACTAATATATTAGAATTTTTGACAACGTCATTCTTAGGAAGCCTATCGTACAACGTCACGTATTTATGGATAATTCAAGGAGTTTGATGAACGGTGACTTCGGACAGAACATCCTCATTAAGTTTACGTTCAATAGATTCTAGCTTTCCTTCTGGGTCTGGATAAGTTTTTCTGAATCTTCTTCTACGTTTGGACATGGCACTCAAAAATGTAAAAACATGACACAGCAGCTTAACTCCAGCAAGGATCACACCGATGGATAATGTCCAGATGAGTCTAAAACTAGAGGTAACGGTATTGAATAACTTTTCCCAACAATTTCTAGTTTTCTTCGCATCTGCAGAATTTCTCTTGTAATATATTGGGATACAAGGAGTATTGTTGAGCAGCCCATCTGAGATTCTTTTATTGTCGAATTCTTGCGTTGCCCCAAATACTTTGTTCTTGAAAACGGTGGAGTTGTTGGGTTTCTTGTTAAAGCATTCACAGAATATGGTACTAATAACCTCATTATCGCTATCGGAGGATGAATCATTAGAAACGGAAGATTCGTCAGTTAACGCTGATTTCAATAGCTGACAATGATAGCAGTCACAGTTTCGCCTTTTCGTACACTTTTCCAAATTCCTATATCCTTTGTATAATTTGTCTATTTCAACACTGTTGAGTGGCCTTTGAAGCGTCGTCTGCAGCCTCTCGATCTCGTTCGGGCGTCGTTTTCTCTGCAAAGATGTTTCTGGAGGTGAGACGGGTGCCACTATTCTATTTATCGTTAGTCCAGCGGTAGTACTATTTGAACGAAATCCCAGATCCTACATCAAAATGCTATGCTTGATAGTGCAGCCAAGAGTTTTGAAAATATCTAACACATTTTATGCGATATTGTACCTGTTTATAATTTTGCTCCTGCTTGAGATGACGCATCAAAGAATCCATTGGAAGCCATACCGGCCATACATGAGGTTTAGAGATAACGCTAGGAAGACAGTTCGAATTTGGAATGTGTGCAATACAAAAAAAAAATGAAATGATGAGTTGCAATAAATATTATTGGAAAATTCGAAATGTCTCAAGTTCAAATCAAAAGTTTCCATGAAAATTTGATTAGGAATTGACTTTGTTTTATTTCTGAAACAATACGCTTCATCTAAATATAACTAAAAAATTTTAACAAGTTACGAAATTAAAACAGCAAGTAATATTAGTGTTTAACTGAGCTTCCTGGAGAGCATTACGTATATGTACGTTATTACTCGTGACATTTTAAAAATTTTATTCTTTTTGTACTTCAACAACATGAAAATAAACATAGATAGACCATCCAAAAGCTGCTTGCTTGCAGAACGCACTGTAGACCAACGGAAATCCGACGTGAGCTGCATTCAAAAAGACTAGTTGCTAAAAAATACTGAGAGAGAATAATGGAAGCAAAGAGCAATTAGAGAAATACCATCGTATCGTATCTGCCATTCATTAAATTTTCAAGTACTCTGCCGCAAATCAACTACACACGCAACACTGAACACACTAGCATTTCCAAAAGAAACCCCAATCTACACGCTACAATAAGAAATTTCAGAACGCCATGCATGTAAGTAGTCTCCGGAGTATTACAGGTTTTAAGTTTCAAGTATCGATCGGGGTTAAACAAGCTTCTTACATATATATATATATAAAGTTCATCTCACAGTAGGGTAGGTAATAGGTATCTCTAAAGTACAAGACAGATCGGAAAAGGATGCGCTGCGTTAACTTTTTTGAAAGATATTGGAAGTTGGGGTTTTTACACAGTAATGTAATATATTGTACAGTCAATCAACGGCATTATAGCTTTCTATGAGAGCGGATATTTTTTTTTTATCGGGTATACATTTTAGCTTAATAACACGAGATTCGTTACACACACACACACTCAAGTATACACTATATATGGATTTGAAAACTCATTAGAACTAATATATGCATACTCGTATTGCTGCAAACACTGCACCAGTTTAGAGAGCCGTGCTTCTTTACCATCGAACTTGGTTGGGTGGGATTAAGAGTTTTTTTTCTCGTGGTATGCATAATGTAACACTTTGTTTAGTAGTCAAACTTTCAAGAAACATTTTCCATGCTCTATGGAGCTTAATCAATTTTGGCAATTTTCAGCTGTCAGGTTAAGTCAAATGTCCAAATTCTTGTGAAGTAGCTATCTTAATCTAATTCAATTTATTTCTATTCTTATCCTTGATGTCGGCTCGTTGATCATCCATTCTCTTATCCTGCAGTCGTGCAATTAAGGAGAAAAAGTCTTCATCTGGAACAGTGGGTCCTCGCTGTTGAGCCGTTGGCTCTGATGGGAGTGTACTTCTCTGATCTTCCAAACGGGATCCCTAGAACAACAACAACAGTATGCAATATTGACATTGATAGATGGGGACTAAATATTGAATGAACTAGGAAACAGTAACAACATGGGTAAATAAGTACCTGACATCGCATCAGCATATCAAAAAACTGATCATCAGGACTTGCAGGTTCAGGTAGACTCGCTCGTTGCTCATCCATTCGCTTCGACTGCATTCCCCATATCATGTCTAGTAAGTCATCAGCCGTGTCACCTGACCAAATAATAAATAATGGCAAACCGTTAGGAGGAATCCAAAACCCATTAGCTTCAATTAGTAAATTTGAGAAGAAAGTGCCTACTTTTGTCAACAGCAGGTTTCGCAGAATAAACAGGAACTGGGAGGCTGTTGGCTCTGGCTGGAAGTGTTTTAGATTTTTTCTCTTTATTTTCTTTATTCCCGTTATTTCTCGGATTGTGCAAATGATTTTGTTTGAGTGATCCCTTAGACACCAGCGGTGGTTTGCTCTGTTGACTGGATGAGGAGAATGGAATACTAGAGGAAGAAGATGACGATGGGAAAATCTTTTGTTTGGTCGTTTCTTGAGGCATGGTGCAGCGTTGATCATCTATCCTATCCGCTTGCACCCTGCTTAGCATGTCAAAGAACGCGTCCTGGTCCTCTTCCTCTTCGTCCTCCGCCTCTGAATTTTTCGATGTGTTTAAACTTGTATTGAGTGCATGCGGCGTTTTACTACTTCCCTTAAACAAGACAGTTCCTACTGAGAGTGAGCGCTGCTGCCTACTGCTGTTACCAGCTTCGCTTTTATCCAGTTTAGTATCAGGTGTCATTCTTATTAGATTCATTTCCTCCATGGACTTTCTCCTGTTGTAATTTTTATCTTCATCTGTGGGGGTGACGTTATCTTCCTGACCTTCCGGGATTCCCAGCACTTTCCTCAAATCTGAGACATTCATTTCGGCTGTTGCTTCTCCCATCTGGTCACCGAGTTCCTTCGATACCATTAAATGCTGCTTGGCATAGTACAAAGCCTGGCTGTGTTTCCCCATGGCCGAATGAGCATTGCCCAAGCTCCAGTACGCCCTTCCTTCACCAACCCTGTCCACAAGCGCCTGAGCTATTTGAAGATGTCGTAAGTGGTAGTCTACTGCTTTTACATAATCCCTAAGTAGCGTATACGTGTTTCCCAAGCTATAGCAAGCTTGTGCTTCTACTGCCTTGTCACCCAATTCCTGCGAAAGCAATAGGGATTTCCTAAACAAACAAAATCGAATTAACATCTTGCCAACTGGACACGATAAGACAAAAGAGTTGCGAGACGATAAACTTACTTGTAGTGTTGAGCTGCAGTCTCAAAGTTTCCCGAGAAAACGTGAGCGTTTCCAAGATTCGTGTAAGCTCGTCGCTGAGCATTTTTATCTGCAAACTCTTTCGCGATTTCCAGTCGTTTTTCATGGTAGTTGATGGCATCTTCAAAATTTCCCATTAAGTAATGAACATTACCTAAATTGCCGCATGCTCGTCCCTCTGCGCTTCTATCACCGAGCTCCTTCGTTAATTCCATGTTTGCTCTATTAAAAACAAACAACAAAATAATTAATACGCACGTTTAGACGACGGACAAAGCTAAAATTAACGCGAACCTTGACATCCAATGCGTCATGCACAAAGTAACGGTGATTTGTCATGAATCATGCTTGTGTGTAAATAGGTTATACATACATACCAACATCCTGGATGCAGCGACCGTAATAATTTTGTTTTCTTCATTCATATTCATGCTTCCTCACAATTTCGTCAAGTTAACATTTCTAGAAATATGAACCAGCCTAAAAAGATTACTCAGCCGAATGAACCTAACTTAATAAAATGATTCATTCATGGTGAGAATGTAGGTATATAGTAGAGGATGCATAAAATATAAAACATACATATTAAAGTCGAAGAAACACTTGTGCCTTTACAATGGAGATTCTTCTTGGTTTACTCAGCTGCACCGCAACTGCCTGTCATATTGATTGAAGAGTGAGAACACGAGAATCAAACCTGTGTAGTAGCGCTGGTGATCCTTCGAATTCATTAATTCATCGTATCAGATGCTGATCATGAATGGATCACCACATATTCGCGTAATTTCTGCAAAATATCCGACTCTGATTTGTAGGTGATGCATGACTTTGCAAACCAAACCACCTATCACTTAACTTTTCTTGGCTGGCGCAATAACAAGTGACGCTATTAATAAATCCAATAAATACGCTTCCCATCCAAAAATAACACCTATTTAACGCGCTAACAGGTTTCGGAGTATATCATCGTGCAAAGTGCTAACACCGCCCGTTTCCAAGAAATTTGTTTCCAGTTATGGAATACGTCAGACTTGTGTTTTTTATTTCAGAACTGGTTCTAATTGTTCGTGCGCAACCAACACCTCAGGGATATGACGATGAAGTTGAAGGGGGTAACGAACTCAAATCATACCAACTTATTTTTACAACTTTATGCATTAGAAATGCAAATTGAAAATTTGTATCAATGACGAGTGTTAAATTTCCTACAATAGAAATGTCCGTACCCCGCGCTCCAAAGATTATTGACTCATCCCCAGTAAATCTTAACTACTCTGGAACCGCTATGGAAAACCTGCAGTGCAACGTTGAGGGCACGCCAACACCGACTGTCTTTTGGCTAAAGGATGGAAAGGTAATTGCATTGTAGTCATTTATTTCATGTTACCATCAACATTACTTTGATTTTGATTTTGATTCAAAACAGGAAATTCAAAGTGACACAGATTTGTACAACATAACCTATGACGTAACAGATGGAAAGGCCGAGCTATCGTTTGCAAAAAATGCATACATCACAAGTAACAGCATAGAAGGGAACTTTACGTGCATTGCAGCAAACTTCTTGGGAAGAACACAAAAACATTTTATAATTGCACAGGTGTCAGTGGACCAACAAAGCAATTCCAGCCTTGCAGCTGCCAATTCCACCACCAATAATAATAACGTCAAAACTACGGTGACACCAGCTAGCAATGATGCAACAACCATCGGATCATCATCAATACCAATTGTTGTAAACGAAACACTCGTACCAATAAATGGTTCAAGTAGTACGAGTTTGCCAACTGCACTTACATCTTCGACATCTGGTTACAACAGTAATCAAACTAATGTTATTTCAAGTACAGTTTCCACCGCTAGCGCTACCAAAATCCTCACCGCACGTTTAAGGAACAGCACCACTTTTCAACTGCCCACGGCTCCCGTTAAAGAGAGCTCCGGCAGACGGAGATCAACTCAGAATTTTGCAGAGCATGACAGTAGTGCGAGTGCCACACGCGAATAAACGAAAACCAATTTCATGACAAAAGAACATCTGCAACAAACTATTGGTTGCAAAAACCAACTACAGTCATAAAACTTGCTAAAAAAATGATTTTTGTTTCCAGTTTTAAGAATAGTAAAGCTTTTATCACATCTGTTTCGACAAAAAATATACAAAACAAAGTTTGAATCCTTGCGTTTTGAGTTAGAAAACTCGCTCGTTGCTTCTGTTTGATATGTTTGACTTGTTAAATATTTATAGTAATGAAAAAGATGAACATTCCTCCTAAACTTCATGACTTTGTACTATTTTCCCATAATGTTCTCTTGAAAGTTAAAGGATTAATTACATTAATTGTTTTTGTAGACGAAAGAATAAAACTTTAGACTTTTTCCCGTTCACAACACACCGTACTTTGTTTAACTTGGCTTTGCCCAAAATATAAGGTTGAAAGTAAAGTGCCAAACTTACTCGTAATATTCAAGTGCTTTGGCCAGACACGACTTGACTTCTTCAGGAAATTCTCCAGGATCCTGTTGGCCAAGTCTCCCTACATGCTTTCCTTTGGCGTGATAAGCATTGGCTAAGTTGTACATTGCTCTCGCTCTCCCAACCTTGTCGTCCAGTTGAGTAGTGATGTCAAGGTGTCGTTTGCAACAAATGATTGCTTCATCGTAACGACCCATGACCTTTAACGTGTTTCCAAGATTGCCAGAGGCTTTCGCCTCACCTAATTTATCTCCCATGGTCCTGTACAAAGAAATTACATTTTCAAACACAAGCAAACTTGGGAAGGGATATAATAATGTTATAAGATAATGTTAAGCACCAAAAAACGTACCTAGCTAACGTTAGATCGTGTTTATGAAAATTAACAGCTTTCGCATAATCTCCTAGAAAAAAGTACGCATTTCCCAACTGAGAATAAATTGCAGACAGAGTTTTTAGATCATCAGTGCCCGCCTGAATGGAAGCCTCAAAGAACGCTACACCGGATCTAAAATCCCCAGTTTTACATAGTCTTTCGCCTTCCAATGCCAATTCCAGGCATGTGCTATTGTCCGGTCCCGGTGTTGATGACGCCTATAACAAAGTTCCATAAATAAATAAATGATTAAAAACCTTATCCCAACTAAACAATTCGCTCTGAAATAACAGGAGAAACACTCACCATTATAGGTTTGCTGGGTAAAGGACATCCACAAACTCATGCAAAATTTCCCTACAACACAAACACAAATAACAAGCAATTCAGTCAGTAGGTAGTTAGTCAGCAAAAGAATGGTATCGCCAATGTTCTGAGAACTCTTCTAATAAATGCATCAGACTTCTGATACTCTTGTACTCTTGTACTCTGCCGTTATCGATTTCTCCGCATAAATTTTTACGGTCTAATTTAGCAAATAGATAAACAGTTGGTGGCTCTTCTTTCTAGCCTAAACGTTCGACTTCATCAGTCAGTCACAGTTTGCTACTCATTCTAAGGATGTATTTTTTAGTTTCCATTCCTCTTTAACTAAACCCCCAATAATTTCGATAGAAAATTGTCAAGGCATATATGGAATGGACGACGGACATTGTAGGAAGCGAGTTTAATCTGACCACTTCCAATTAATTAGTGCATAGGCATTACGCATATATAAGTGTCCGAGAGACTTGCTCATCAAATTACATTTCATACATGACGCATACTAATGAGTGAGCAGAGACAAAAACATACAAGGAAATTAACAAGTGTCAATGCATCAATGCATGCAAATTAACATTTCCGCATCCCATCTTGTCCCATGTCTCACCACCAAACCAATACCATTTCATTCTCGCATCAACATCAAATATACCATCCTACTCCGCCTCTGTGGAACTTTGTTTTGTGTCGACTTGACAAGAAACGGAAGTTGATAGTTATATAGGCATGTGTTGTAGTAATAAGAGCAAACTACTAATGCACACCCATCAAGTAGTCCTTTGACAAAAAATAAGAATACAAATGACAAAACAAAGTCAAAAGCCCATTGCCAGCTAGCTTAAATTGGAGTCGTTGCAACTCCCAACACGACACAGCACCACCACTGTCACCAAAAAGATCGATGATCTCGCTCAACCATAAAAATACACATTATTCCATTCATGCAGTCAATCAATAGTCAACTCAATACTATCAACTCAAGAAAGAACTTTACGACCTTTCAGATCCTTTTGGTATTTCGTTTTGTATTTGTACTAGGTGTCTTTTCACTTACGTTATCTGCCTGTTGTCCCAAAAATGTATATTTTGTCACGATAAGTACTTAAAGAATCACATTCTTTAACTTGGGTAATAAGTAACAAATTTGTAGACACTACTAAATGCAAATACACTTTAACGCTATGGGTATAAAGTGAGCATGAGCAGTTTGTTGCACACATGCACTAACAAAAACTTAATAATTTCTTCATAAAAAAAACTAGGTACACAACAATATCTATCTGTCATACATAAAATTTAGTACTGCTCTTGTTTTGTCTGTTGTTTTCTACTACTTCCTCGCGGGAGCTCTTTCACTTATCCGTTTGGTTTCTCCTATCGTGCCATTTGTTTGTTTGTTGTGTTCTGCCGTTGTTGGTTACATTACATTACTAATCTCTCTACTTTTTATGCTGGGAATGGGACAGGATGGACGGATGGACGGAGAGAGACACACTACCAACAGCACAGCATATCACATACCCAATATCTTTGTGTGAACTGTGAATAGATGATTATGACCATGCTTAATATTTATATACCTATCTGTATATCCAATCCAATCCACTAGTGCATTTTCTACTTCTTTTCTTCATGTAACTTTGTTGGTGCTTCTCTTCTATCACTATCTTCATGCTCGTGCTTCATCTCGATAAAAATGCATTTTTCCTCAGTTTCATGTGAATATGAAATATCTTAGCACTCGCTTTCTTGAATGCGTTCAATTTTTCAGAGACTTCTAGATATGATCTGTGTAGGATTAATGGGATCTGAAAATAAAACAAACACCATTGACCGTCATTATCGTCACCTTATAGCTGGTAGATTTCACTCGCTAGTAATAGTAATGCAGAGCACACGGGCTTTTTATGGTTTATGTACTACCACCTCAGAAGACCAGACTTGACTTGAAGGTCAATGCGAGTCTAGTTGTATTTTTGTATGGAGCTCTTTCTTGCATGTGGGTGGGAGTAGAAAATCTTTATGGGAGATTGAGAGAATAAAATAGACAGTTACTAGTGTGAAATGAATTACTGCACTTTGTACCGGTTTTAGACAAAGATATATACACACACCTACTCTCTCATCATGATCATTTCACAGAAAAGCAACAGAGACGAAAGACAATAAACAGCATAATTTTTTTCATGTTATCTTGTTATGACCAATTGTAGTGGTATTTACGTAAGCATAAATGGACTGACAAGACTGATATTTTTAGAACATGAAAAAATACCCTGCTAACTAAAACTGAACTAACCAGTGAATATGGATCGGTGCTATAAAAGAATGCGATTGAGACGCAAAAATGGGGCATTAAAAGAGTTGTTATAAGGATTTCTGAAAAACAGTATTCTGTTGAAAAGATAGCATCGTGATCGAAAGAGAAACAAATATTTTAAGAATCATTTGAATTCATCAGGACTTTTGGATATGTAAACGCACGTTTTACTCCATCCTGATTTATGGATATGGATGAAAGTAATGTATACATGTATACAACATGCATAAATGCTATAAGGATATAAGATACATAAGGTATATAAGGCATGTGTTCTGACAATATACAGATAATACATAAATACTTATAGCATGTGATTCGATGTGATATGTACATTATCATATAAAGATGTTAAGGAATTGAGTGATAGGATTTGGATTTGCTGAAGTGGTAAATAAGCATGCTCTAGTGATTCACAGTGAAATGCATTTAATCTAGTTGCTTTCATCAACAAAACAAAGTATTCCGGATGTAATCCTTTTACATTATACACAATAAATATTATCAGGATGAGTTAAACTCGTGGTTGGGAATGTAATCTTCAAGAAGCTATTGAAATAACAAAGTATATCCATATTGAAACAATCGGGTATGAAAAACAGTGTCTTACCTTTCATAATTTCAACTAAAAAGAGTTGACCAGTTTCTTCACAGCTTATCACTTTTACGACTTACTTACGTCGTAGCTAATTTAACATTACCTCTAAACACTTGCTATCACTTGAAAACGACTAGTCATTTTAAAATACACGTTGTCTATATATTAATGCACTCCTGACGACTTTATCGTGCACAGCTCCAGAAATGGTCCAAATGTTTACAACTCGATGTTAATTCATGAAATGTTATTCTTTTTCAGGAACGCCAAAGTCACCCAGCGAAATGGACCGAGAAGCCAAACTGCGAATGTTGAAGGAGCTGGATAGCAAAACAGGTAAAATTTCAATCACTTATTCACTAACTAACTATCAAGGGTATTGGTATCCGCTCCCTGTAATGTGTATTGATTGGCTTGTTTGTTTAGTACGTAGAAATATGCACATGCCTATTAATGGCTCGTCTAAAGTTTTCATTCGTGTTTGCATTGCTCACTAAAAAAGAGGATCTTTGAAAGTGAAAGGTAGGGTGTCAAAGAGTTGAGAGACTGACAAATTAAGATAGAAACAAGGATATACAATTTATCCTGTTAAAAAGCTTACATCACATCTGTTCATTTTTTTATCCTGCCCAGGTATTCATTACAACACTCTCACAGTACACAGAAAACTGCATCTTTTTGTCATCTCGTTCACATTATATAGCTCGGAAGTGGGGGAAAGGTGTGTGTGTGAAAGAGGATAGAGTTGTGCAAAATTTCTTTTGTGTATAAAATGAGCACTTAAGTAGAAGCAGCAGTTGTTGTTTTCATCTCGCTTTCTTCTGTCTCTACTTTCTCCTTTTTTAGTAGCAACAACGTAGTGTAATCGGAGGAGAGCGGCACGTATCACAAACACACAGCAGGAGCACTAGGCTCAGCCAGGGTGGTAAATGGCACAAGAGGAAGGCCATGGAAAGTAGACGAAGTGGAGCCACAGGCAAAACTCATTTCTTTTCTCCAGCGACAACAGTCATCATCATCATCAACATCAGCAACAAGAACAAACGTGGAGTAGAATACACCATGTTTGTGTTGTAAAAATGTAGGCAATTCGTGAGGCAGGACAAGAGCAATCGCATTTCACATTCCGTCCGGAGAAGAAGAAGAAGAGAAAGCATCACACCAAAATTGCAATGATGATGATGATGTAGATGTGTACTTGGCTATGCTGCTCCTGCCCCTGTTCCATTTATATGTAAACCTTGCGTTTTACCTTTCCAATACGATACACTCTTCTTCGCCTCCTCAATGTGAATATTATGCTTTTATGAGGGATTCTTTAAGTGAAAAAATGGTTGGTGAATAGAATAGGATGTAGGATTGTAAAGCACTTGAGGACAGCGGAAACATAAGTAGACACTAAAAAGATGATTTACAAAGCTGATGGAATGGATGAAAAAGATGATGGACCAATTACAACAGTATCACGTTATTGTAATGCAGTTACGTTAATCTGCTATTGAGAACCATCATGTACACGTTCTCCTTTTCTCTCGCTCTCCCGTCCACCATATTATGTTTCGCGGAGAATGGGCTTCATTTCATTACATTTCTTTCCCACGGGCATCTCTTTCGTGTCCATAACCGAGTTTGTAAAGATCCTCAAGCCAAGTACAAATGAAAATGGTTCAATGCAAGCAACAAACTGTGCAACAGAACCAGGCAGAAGTAATATGGAACACAGGAGCACGTATCAAGGGGATGAGTGGAGGAACAGGATGGTGGTGAAGTGAAAGTATGATGATACTGTAGTTGCTCCAGAGAAAGTTAGTGACGCTAAGCGCAGGCAGAGAGAAAACGTACAAGTGGTCTGGTTTGCTTGCAAACTAACATACAAGTAGATTGTTTGCGATCAAACCCCTGCTTTCTCTTCAAGGCTTCTCATCCACAAAGTCTTCCGTGGTTTTAGTGGATCCGAAGCGTATTTATGTACATATTATTATGTATAGTCATAGGAAGTTCAAGATACGTATTAAGCTTATATATCATT
>JAQGAP010001602.1:0-18962 GCA_034697805.1 Orchesella bifasciata
TCATTACGCCAACCAAAACTATTTTTCTTTTTGATCACTTTCTTTTGTGTGGGAAATTACATGTGTTGCTTAAACCTTCAAACTATTTTTCCATTTTCGGAGCCAAGAAAAACGTTGAGCTCTTCATATCATATCAGGCTCACAAAGCAACACCAACCAACATCAAACTATCATAATATATTATAAACCACATGAACACTTTCTCATTCAGCTTTTCTCTCTTTCTACCACCCACCTTGTATAGCTGGGCAGAACTCTACCTTTAACTCGTTTAACCTAACTAGCAACCAACCAAGCAGAGCTTTCTCTCGTCTCATGCTGTATTATTTAAAACTTGTTGCCCTTTCAGGTTTCAGTTTTTTACTGAACATTGGCTCAGAAATTAAGTGCGTCCATTATACCCCTCGTCGATACTAAGCTGTGCTCTAAGCCATATTATGGAATGTACTACATATGCATTGTATGTATGCATATAATATAATGTCTGTGCTTTTGACATGTTGACTCCTCTTGTCCAAGGCTGCGAATCAATAATATTTTGATTACTGTATTTCATGAAAATTCGTATGAAATCTAGGAATGAAAGTCAGTTGGCGTTTAGAGACTGCTCTTGAAAGAAGGAGCGTTGCGATTTCATTTTGAGTAGAAAATTTGTGCCTCCAATGATATTATGGAATACGAGCATTTTGGGCTGATATGACGGTTTTAACATTTGAGTAGGCTCACTTGCTGCTACTTCTTTCTCTTTCTCTCTCTCTGGTGCTTCCACTTACTACCACACTTACTTTTACTTACTTTCTCCATAATATAACTCGCTGTAACTTTCTCTCTTTTACAACTCAATCCATTTTAATGATGAAATTACCTGTTTGTAACTGCTGTTGCTCACCTGCAGGTTTGTTTGCTGTGAAAGTTCTACTGACTCTCGTTATTTTAAACTTGTGTAGTTATTTTGAAAACATTTTAAAATTTATTTTTTCTTTCTTTATTTTAACACTTGTGCATGCGGTTTTCCTTCCCTTGTTTATTTATTTTTACAATAATGAGACCCTCCTTTTTTCTTTAGTTATTGTGACTGTGAATTAATCAACAATTACTTACAAAACGTTCGGTTATTTTCATTGGAATTTTTTGCAGAGCTCAAGCGTAAACCTAGCTTGCATGTTGTGCTCCCCAAATTCGGAACGCAGACCCATGGTGGATCTTCTGACTCTCTCAATAGGAGTCCCCATTCTCCCGGTATTTTCATCTTGCTAACTTTTTTATATGTACAATATTACTGTTATTATGTCATGCCTCTTTTTTATTACTCTCACTCAACTATTAATACGTTCACATGTGCAAAATGTAATGCGAAGCAATGTGCTTATTGCATGCATATTGATGCATTCTCAGGACAGGTTCATTTGATGTGCAAAATTTCGCTGCATTTTTTAGCCACCTCAGCAATTTCTTTAAAAACTTTTGTCATCAATGTGTAAATATATATACCCCTCCTTTTGTAAAAAAAAATTGGTAGTGACGAGCTCAAAAATTTATGTCGACCATTACTCAATTTTACCCAACCAACAACTGCTCTCTTTGTGTGTCAATTATTTCCCATTTTCCTTCGTCTCTCTACTACTCTTGCATAATAGCGCGTTGATGATTTGCAGAACGAAGAAAGAAGAGAAGTTGTTAAAAAGCGATCGAAATGCTGATTAATTGATGAGAATATTCACGTCATGTCTTGACACATAGCGTGGACTATGTGTCCAATATTCTTTGTTCACTCATATCAAAAATGTTGACAGAAAGAGAGAGTTCCGTTCATATTGTTATACTGTGCCTACCAACTTACACGGGGAAGCTCTTAATACATGCTTTTTTGTTTGATTGGTTTTTTCCGCAGGATCGATATTGGGTGAAGAGCAGACTGAGGACAAGGTTAGTGTCTTCCTCTTGTTTTCTCTCACTTACTCTACTCCACAAAATGTAGTTTTTGTGCTTTTTTTTGCTAAAAGCCAAACCACAAAAATATTATGCCAGTGACGTGAACGAGTATGTATGTATGTATGTAAAGTAATTTCAATGTGTATTATTATGCACCTGTCTATAAAGTTGTGTGATTTCTTAGCGTGACAGCGGAACCAAGTGATGAAGTTATGTCATGAAACTTCTTTTTGATAATGCACAAGAAAGGGGTAAACTAATCATAGCGGTGGAACATGCTACGGTCAAGTTAACGGTATGGTTGCGTGGGTAGGGGAAATTTGAGGGAAAAAATCTTATTTTTCAAAAAAAAAAAAACGAACCCACTCCCAACATTTTGATATTATAAGGTTGACCTAAAGATTCCAAATGGAAATATGCATATTGCATTGGATCGTAGGGAGATGTTAGATTGGAAAGGAAAATATGGTGAATGATTTGCGTGCCTGATATTTGTGATTCATGAAAATCAGCCTAGAAAATGCAAAGAGTTGCTCATATGGATGTGTAAACATCAATCCCATAACTAGTTCCGAATACCGTTTCTTCAACAGAACAAAAATATTTCTAGGGAATAGCTGGAAGCAAGGCTTGTTTTTCTATGCATATCTAATTTGCTCATGATCTTGATATAATATTATTGCGAAATGATTGGCCATGGGAAAGTTACTTGCGCCCGTGCATAAACGTTACCTAAAACACATAAAATCCCAGATTTTGCATGAGTTCCTTCCTGAATTTAAGCTTGCGGACGGCGTAATGACAAAACTGCGGGGGTTTTCACGTTCATTTTATGACCCCAAATATCTCCATAAAACGGTGCTCTTCATTACTCAAGGAGCCTGGTGGAGACGAACGAGGTGTAATCTGCATTATATACCCGTTATCCTCATTTCTCCATTTGATGTGACAACTGACAATTTCTACGTGGGGATGTGAGTGCATGCTGGATTTGATGGATGCAAGAAAGAGTGCATAAAATATGCTACAGCTTAAGGCTCTCAGGGATAGCGTTAGTGCCAGGGATTGTCAACTCAAGCTAATTTTTTAATGTATGCATAAACTGCTGACGGCATGAGATTCCAAGGACCTCAACCGTCTTTGACATAGCATTTTATGCTGTACAGCAATAACGGAAAATCTGTAACTTGGTCGCTGCCGCTGAGTGATGTTATATGATCTAAACAATCCATAATACAAACATAAACATTAACGAGAGTGTTCTTGGAAAAGTATATCATTCGAAGGTGATTAAGAAGGGAGCGTGGTTGTAAGGTTGTAACGTCAGCAAAATGAAATTTGCCTCGTGGAATTTTTTTTAAACAAGTTTGGTTTCATAAAATTTTATGTGAACAATTTCTCAGCTAGGCAGTATCGTTGTTATACATCATTTTTTTGTATTCTACATCGCAATTGTTAGCCATTAATTTACCTCAAAATGAGTTTACTATGGAGTGTATCATCAGTTATGAATAAGGCTGCTAGGAACAGTTCCACACCGGTAAAATGAGTATAATTAAGTTCGGTCTTTTGGTTTGCAAATTAACATGCTTGTGCAATTTCCCTCTTGCTTATTATAATTAAGGTGTTTTAACTAACCCTGTTTCTTTTACAGGAACTCTCTTACAAAGTTCAACGGAAGAACTACCGTCGGGAGAAACAGAGAGTAGCTCAAGAGCTAACGTTCGCCTTGAAGGATCCCTCAATCATCATTTTAACTGGCTCACTGAAGGTTAGAGGAAAGCTGAAAGGATGGACCAAGTTGCTAGCCGTCCTCAAACCTGGTTTACTTCTCCTCTACAAAGGGAAGGTGAAAGTAAGTTGGGTTGCCCTTGATAATTGAATTATAAAGTGAGACCTTGTTACTAACTATCATCACCGGAAATCTTTAATCATTTCTCCTTATTTATTGACACCACAGAGCAGTCACTGGGTTGCCACTGTGCTCCTCCATTGCTGTAAAGTGATAGAGAGGCCATCGAAAAAGGAAGGCTTCTGCTTCAAGGTATTCCACCCCTTGGATCAATCCATATGGGCTACCAAAGGTCCAAACGGGGAAGCTATTGGAGCTGTGGTTCAGCCATTACCCACATCGTACCTTATCTGCCGAGCTGCTTCAGCTGATGAAGGAAAGTGTTGGATGGATGGGCTGGAATTAGCACTAACGTAAGATGGCCCACTTTGTTTCTTTGTTTTGTGTCAAGCTTTTAAGACGAGAACGCCCACATTGTAAGTATGCATACGTGCTCAAAACACATTGGTTTCAACACACTTCACCAAAACTATCATCATCTCCATCTCAAACCTACTTTTTTTCGAAGACAATCGATTAGTTTGTTTCCAAGTTTTATTTTTCTCACATTTGGCAACGAAATTGCATCAACATCAACCACTGTTTATGTTATATGTATGCTCAACAACCTTCAGGAAATTGGTAGCATGGATTATTTTTTCATGTGTCTATATACTTCATTTTCCCCTAATTGTTGGTTGTGCTGAGTTGCTTGCTCCGAGTTTTGAATGTAAAGAAACATTTCTCACACAAACCATGCTTTTTATTGACAGTTTACATGGGGCTTGATTGAAAGGGGCATTAAGAATCCCCTGATTAAATATTTACACTTTCTTTCCTAAATTAGTATATGCATATACTTATCCCGTAGTATTCAATACCAGTAGCAGTGTCCATGAGTATGAATAGTTTGTATCTGTACCGTTTTGTCAGCCCGATAGTGGCAAAAATGAGTCAGCGCGTACGTAATAGCAAAGCACAAGTACCTAGCTATTTCACACGCATACACAGTACGTAGTTATTGCAAGTTATGTCTTGTTTTCTCGAAGGTGTAAGTATGCATTTTGTTCAGTTGATCCACAAACTCGGGAGTTAATCCTTCAAAACTGTTTATATCGGCATATGTGTACATAATACTTGCATGTACAACCATATATCTTGTTTAGTTTGGCCATTAGTTTCTTGTGGAACGTTGGACTCACTATTTTTTGTGAATGTTTGAATGCTACCGTTTTGAATTGGGTCTATAATATATACAGGGTGACGGTGAATAATACCACAATAATTTACTGTAGTTCATAACAACATATTTTATATTTAGTACTTCACAGCATACTTTACGTGGCGAAAGTTCAAAACCTTTTTCATCCAAAAATGCCTTGTCCTCCTTCTGTTTTTAAAGCGTAAATATTGGAGCAATAATGAATAAGTAGTTTGGCTTTTCAAACTACTGAGTGTGTTATTAGAGGTGGAAAAAAGAAACAAAATTTGAGTGTCCCATTGCTCAATTGCTGAGCAACCCAAACTCCTCAGGTAAGGAGTAGTTTGGTAGTGGAGCACAAGAAAATAATGAGGTTTGTCATTATGACGCGTGTGAGTTCTTTTATGTCGCTGTAAGAGCAGAATAATAAATTAATAATGTTGGTTGTTTCTTTTTTTTCAACCTCTTTCCGTCTTGTTCTAATACACTTCTGCCTTACATTACCTGACTAGCTCATGTGCTCTTCCTGTCATGCAGAAGGGTTATGGTTTCTCTTTTTCAATTTTACCGAGTGGCATTATCCGGCTCGCTTCGCTAATAAGTGGTGCAGTGAGGGCTTCTTCGTGTAAAACTATTCGAGAAAGAAACATTCAAGAGGATATTGGAATCGAACATAGTATTGGAATGAACATATCATAGTTTATATGAGTGATGGGAATGTGATAGCAACAACAAATGAGAACTACTTGTAACGTTCCTCGCCTTAGTTTTTTGACAGAACACGAGTGTATGGAAGGATTCGTGTAACACGTAGTATCGGATAGATTGGAAAAGAGTCTGATCTCATTCTGTTCCATTCTTTGCTCAGGTGTTCATCTTTGTTGGTACGCTCACCGAGAACGAGTGAAATCATGGACAGTGATAAAATTTCCACGGAGATGGAAAACGATATGGGTGAGTTTTGAGCCATAAGGCAGTTATCTTCGAAGGGGATGATGTAAGGTAGAGTTTGGTTAATATTTGAGTTTTTCACGGGGTTTGTAGACTGGGGTGCATCCGACATGGAAGAGGCTAGTCGAATTCGAAGCGACTCTGAAAAATCAGACAGCGACACGTCCCACGTTGAAGAGAATCACGCACATGATTTCTCTGAGGAAGATGCTGAAACGCCGGAGCTAGGCTCTCAAAATTCTGATGTTGGGTGCTGTGGGGAAAGCACTGGTTTGAAAACTCAGGTTTTTGCGGATGATCCCATCACCAGTCATGGGGTGAGACAGAGGAGGAAAAAATCTGAAGTTGTTCATGAGCTGCCACCACCTGAAATTTGTCCTGTTGAGAGCAACTACATTGCTCGTATAGAAACTGATTTCTATCATGTAAGCCTGTTTATATCAATCATTTACATAATAACTTAAACTCTGTCTTATACTTTTATTAATTTTAACGAATGACTTTATAATATAAAATGGCCACCTTTATTATACAAATCGTGCTTTAGTATAACGAGTCACTTTTGATAAAAATGACATCCAACATCATAAATGAAATCCTACACTTTTTAAGTAAATACTTTGACAAAGGTAATTTGAAAATTATATCAATATAAGAACGTGGAAGAAGTTGCTGGTAATCAATTGTTATTCTTGATAGTTTGTACTTAATTCCAAGATTTTTTACCGTTAGCAATGAAAGAAAAAAAAGTTTTAAAATTGAAATATACATAATAATGCGTAATAAAGTGGCACTTTCTTAACCTTAGCTTACCTCTCCCCAACCACTAGTCATAATTATAATAATAAGTTTAAAACGGGATAGAAATGTACACTGCACTTTATTCTATCTTGCATTTCATTTTTTTAAATAGGCAAAATATCATATTCGGTGATCAAAAATATTTGTGTCTAAATTTAAATACTTTTGTTACATTCAAAATAGTCAACTGGGGAGCAGGAAGAGGTGCTTGGAGATGAGAATCGGTCTTTGCTGTGGTTTCTCGTGAAACAAGTTAGACCCGGAATGGACTTGTCTCGAGTGGTGTTACCAACATTTATTTTGGAGCCTAGATCATTCTTGGAGAAACTCAGCGATTACTACTACCACGCCGATTTGCTCTCAAAGTAAGTTTTACCCCATTAATAGTATTATTACATTATGTAATGCCAACTCTGCAAAAATGTTGTAAATTTTTCATACGTTTTTGCAGCGCTGTACAAGAGAATGATGCCTATTTAAGAATGCAGTCTATCCTACGATGGTACCTTTCTGGATTTTACAAGAAGCCCAAAGGGCTCAAAAAGCCATACAATCCCATTCTAGGGGAGACCTACCGATGTTGTTGGGAGCACCCGAATGGTTCACGAACGTTCTATCTGGCTGAGCAAGTGTCTCATCATCCACCTATTTCTGCATTTTATGTCAGTAACAAGAAGGATGGCTATGTCATTTCTTCAGCAATTCTGGCAAAATCAAAGTTCTACGGTAATAGTTTCAACATTATAAAAGTGAACTGGTGTTGGAAACACGAGACATATAGTAGACTTTAATCCACGTTGTTTCATTTTATAGGAAATTCAACGTCTGCCATCTTAGACGGGCAGGCAACGCTGACAATGCTACCGCGTGGAGAAACATATGTGATAACGATGCCATATGCACATTGCAAGGGAATTTTGGTGGGTACGCTTTCAATGGAGCTTGGAGGCAATGTGTCAATAATTTGTGAGAAAACAGGTTACTTCACCGAGCTGGAGTTTAAACTTAAGGTAGGTGTAGACAGCCACATATTTGCAGAATTTTTAGCAATTCTATTTGAGACTTTTTGATTCACAAGCTATCCACTTTGCTTTGTAGGGTTTCTTGGGTCGTGCCGATACTACGAATGCTTTGTACGGAAAAATTAAACTTGGCCGGGAAACCATTTCGACAATTGAGGGTCACTGGGACAGCAAAATTACTTTGAAAAACAAAAGAAATGGGGTAAGTGAGACAAATAAGAAATCAATAGAAATTGGAATAGTTTAGCAATGGTTAAATATTTGTAATTGGTTTTTGAAGACGGAGGAAACGCTGTGGGATGTTACTGACCGCATCCGTGCCCAGCGTCTTAAGCGGTTTACCATTCCGCTCGAGGACCAACTTCCTAATGAATCTGAAAAGAAGTGGGCAAAGGTGACAGAAGCAATAGGTGCAGAGAACCAGGAGGCAGCTACGCTAGAGAAAACCGTCTTGGAAGAAGAGCAACGTCGGGCTGTCGCTGAAAGAGCGGATGCTGGGTCCACCTGGCTTCCCAAACACTTTGTTTATGTAAGTATTATAATTCCTAAACCCACGACAGAGCGGGCAGTGTTAATTCAATATGAAAATTCGGATGTAGGATGGCGCAACATGGCGTTATCGACATGAAGACCTTAGACCATGGGATGATGGCAACGATTTGAAGGAATATGAGCACGACTACATTGTCGAGGTTCATCGCCGACACCAAACCCCAATCATGCGCACCTCCTCACTCATCTCTGTGGAAAGCAAAGTAAAGAACTGTCTCTCCAGTAATGTTGAAAATACGACAGAAGGTCAAGAAACTGACCCTCTTATTGGACTTATGAAGAACTTTACGTTGAACGCTTCAGATGAAGAATCAGTTGAACACGAACAGGTTTTTATTATTATATTTTGTTTGCATTTTTTATCATTTTCGCTTTATATAACATTCCTCGTCATTCTTCTCAATGAATCTAACTCTCAAGTTCTTACATTAAAATGTTTTCGGTGCTTGGGTGTATGTTTCTTGGCGACACTACTGACTAAAATGTATTAACTCTCCTCACTCTGAGCTTCTGACAATGGATTGTAACAAACAACAATTTTCTCTTTCTATTCTCATAATTATTCATACTCAAAATTCAATTGACACTTTCTAATGACATCTAATACGGACTAACTCATATATATATGTATGGAAAAAATATGTCTTGGAAAAATTTATTTGAGTGAATATGTGAATAACTTTATAATGTGTGAATTAGGTTGAAATTGGAGCATTGGGACGAGAACTCCCAACGGAAATAGTCCCAGCTTTTCACCAAAGGTAAGTGTTCTAAATTCAATTGAAAGCTTGATGACTTAGGAATAATTAACTAACAAACTTGATTGTAATTGCTAAATTAGAGAGAGCAATCGTCAGCTAATTGACCTCCTCCGTCAACTCCTGGCCCGTCAAATCCAGCAGTCCGAACAAATCGAAGAGTTGCGAACCACTGTTGCCAGCATCCAAGCTCGGCTCCAAAAGAAGCCTGCGCCACCCAAAGATCCTTTTCCTATTACGAACACAATCCTCGCGGTGATTTTTGCAGTGGCGATGCAAATACTGATGATCACCTACTGGTTCGGAGACGGCAAGCTGTTGCCGGACATAACCAGGAAACGTAATTAAAAATTACGTGTTCTGGTTATATCTGGCTGGTTGGTTAGAAACGTAATTATTGGGGGTTAAAACTCACGTTATCTAACATCTACATGTTCAAACTAATTTTCCTTGTTCATCATCGCCATGCTTTTAATTGTCATATTTATGTTGGTCATTTTGGTGGAGATTGAGAAATGATTTATGTTGTGCTAAAGGCTTGTCTTTCTCTGTGCCATTATACTTTAAAACTGTTAAAAAAAATGTTGAGTTTTGTTAGCTAGGAAAACTAAAACCAATGTAATAATGTTGGTGTTTGTTGTAATTCTGCTGTGTTTGCAAGTAGTCGATAAGCACAGAATAGTTGTATACTACAGTAAACCCCGTCTATGTGAAGGGTTGCAAATAATATATGATTGAATGAGAAGAAGTAGACACGTTGACTTTTAACTTTATTTTTGTAAACTAGCGTCTATATGTTTGGGAACCAGTGTTAGAGTTATTTTTAACCACTGGGTCCCTCTTCTCAGAAAGCCAATCTATCAACCAAACGATCTGATGATAACACCGGTAAAAGTTGGGGGTACATGTCAAATCCCTACTCAAAAGGTAGTCGGTGTGCAAGGATGTGTACTCCTCACTTGTTGAGTAGTGTATATAATATGCACTTGTATATGAGCATGTACGTATATTTTTTAGGTAAATGCACAAACAAATAATAAGAAACTCCTGCAATCCTCTAGCGAGTTAAGGAAGATATAAAATCGAGACTAGATCTGAAAATATATAGACACCTATGCCAACAGCATAGGGGTAGAGTCAGAATAAATACTAACAAATTTTAGTTTTCATTCACAGAAACAATTGTTTCAAATCAACCCAGGCATAGCTTACGAGAATGTAAGTTGTTGCTTTATAAACAACAGAGCAGAGAGTGTTAGCAGCTCAACTTGTTATGCTATTGATAGTTCTTCAACGTCAACTAATTTTATAGTGCACATGTACAATTACTTTGAGTAAGAAAGTTATACATACAACTAGGTGGTATACTACTGGCTAGCTTAACTAGCTTTTTATCGAAACTAATTCTAAACTCACATCGCCGTCTCCTCTACACGCTTTTACTACACTCGACACACTCACACAATCTCTCTCTACATGACTGTCCATTCCATGAAAATCTGAGTGGAACGTAGGTTTTAGGAACTAAGATTTTTTGGCCAAAAAACAAATAAAATCGACTCACATGCGTCCAACCGTACTTGGGTATATTATTGTATTGTTATTATTGTTACAGTAATGCATTCGAAATTTACACAGTATAAAGTACACTTATAGTTGTTAACTAATCACATTGTAAACTTAAACGTTATAAAACTTGGTACAACCACGATGCTACTAAACAAACGACCGCTACCACGTGCTGTTATATAATGTAATATTTAGCCATTCAACCTTTTGATATTTTTTTTGCTGTCAATCCATGTCATGTCAACACTCTGAATTATACCTTACCTACAGACATTTTACAAGGATAACATAGATATTGACAAAAAATGTGAAACACAGGAGTAGTGATTCTTTTCACTAAGAATCCCAACTTCTCAACCCAATCTACCTTTGCTGCAAGAAAACGTGCACTGCACAATCAACTGAAATAATAATTAGGATAGGATTTTGCTTTTTTATTTTACAAACAAGAACAACTCCTTCAATTTCTATCTATTTCCTGACTCTCTTCCTCTTTGCTCTGGACCTTTGCCACTTTATATATTATGTATGATTTAACTGATCGCCTTTGTTATGGGGCGCTCAACATTATGATATTTCTGATCAAGCTTTGGCTTGCCTTAGTTTAAAGAGAAGCAAACTATTCATTTTTTTATTCAAGTGGACTGATCTAATTTATTTTAAATCAATGGACTGAAGCAGCGGAATTCCCTATGGGAAAGAAAATTGTGCTGGGAAATCATTCCAAATGCCTTATAGTGTAGTTGATACCGTGTATCTGGTATTTTTCTTTGGTAATTCCTGTTTTATTTGTCTAATTTTGACTTAATTTATGTCATGGAACTAATTGTGCTGCTCAACAACAAAATGTTGAATGTATGTTAATTTTGTCAACCTTGAAGAACAAAAGACAAGATGAGGAATATTGTGAATTGGTGATTTTTATTTTGATGACAAGAACAAATGAATGAAACTTTCCTCGTAATTTTTAACTCAATAGCCTTATTGCTTTTACGATCGCTTCTCTAAAAAGATCTGAATTTTATGTGGTCTACTGTCACTCTCGTGTAAAATGTGATGATAGTTGGCTCGTTATGTTTACTTAGCTTTTAATACGCAGTGGGTGTCAATAATGTCAAAAGTAAACGAAAAAAAAAATCCTCCTCTTATGTATTTTTAATTAGTTTTAAATCAAAGTGTGTTCCAATTGAATACATTTATTTATCCATTATGAAAATGTACTGTACCGTACTGAAGCACTCCTTTACACGGACTTAATAAGTAATATATTATTGATGTGTCGAAGTAACGAAAACTGGAAACCCCCACATGTGCTCAGCTGAAAGTCACAGCGAATTGCTTTGTACTTTAAATTATACTTACAGACAATGATATGTGTGGTTTTCTGTCTTTATTTCAGTGTAATGATGTATCTACAATAAAAAAGTGAAATACACATAATATATACGATTAAAAAATGATAATGTCCGAGCTATCGTTGTTTTTGCATTTATTCAGACATGGAAAAAGAACTCATAGAATTCAAATATTAACCATCTTCAAACTTCGAAAAGATGTTTTAAGTTGTCGGACTCAGAGGTGCGTGTTTATGATATGGTACTTGCATATATTTCCATTCCTACACAGTTTTTGGATGGGTACCTCAGAAAAAATTTAACGTAAAATATATGCGGTTTCGAACCTGGGCCTTTATATTCATTTCCTTGGGGGCTAAGCCAACCCAGTCTTTATGAATTCGGCTGTTGCGTCATTGTTCGACTTAACTGCTAAGCTCCAAATTCTAAAGAGGATTGATTGACAATGACAACTGTTAGCTGTCCTTTAATTTTTAAGCATTTCGATATGTGATTGACAAAGCTTCAGAAATAATAAAAATTTTCCTATACTCTATGAGTTTTCTATCCTATAATATTTTTAAACAGACATCACCCAACGGTCTAACTGACGATGAGTAAAGCACGAAAACATTTCTCTTGGTTATTAGGTGCTCCAACTTTCCCTACAACATTTGACATTTTCATATGTATTATATATTTATTAGTTAAAACCACGCAAACGTCAGCAATCGCTGTCTCCAGCAATTATTTTATTTTCCTATCCAGCAACTCTGCGATTTTAGGTTTTCATGGCTACTCGGTAGGTTGCTATGATCCTTTATTCTGTATGGCGTAGCCTTCATGTTCATATCAGATTTGAAGTCATTTAATAAACCATTTGTTGTGGAAAGAGAACTAAATATAAAGCAAAAACCGTCTAACATTAGTTTCACAAAGCTTCCAAGAAACGAGCAGTGGCTTCGCATTCCCTTTCAACAAACTTGCCTTTGTTGAACCTTTCCCACTAGCGTCATACATGAAATTTTGAGAACATCAGTCTAATCTGCTTTGCTAAAAGCTGATATGGTTTTTCATGCAACCATGAAAAGATGATGGTACTGTGCTTACTGGTCATTTTCTTATACCTACTCACAAAGTATACACTTCCCAATCCCAAATCCTCATATCTATGTCTGCTTATCCTATCCTCTTAGCGTATTAAGCCGTATCCTTTCGTTGGTGATCGGCATGGTAGTCCTTAGGTATAATACTCTCTATCTCCAACTCTTCGGGATTAAGGATATATAAATATATATTCAATAACCCTACAAACAGAACTCAAATCTTGTATGTATGTACCACAGAGTGAGGTTCTGGTCTGGTAAAACTCGACATTCTAGGTTTTTACTTTGCATTCACATAGAATATTTTCGTGTCGGCACTATCACAGACATATATTTTTTGGCTTTTTTGGATACCCATGCAGCGCCTCTCTCTTCTCTTCACTTTGCCTTATACGAGCCTTTCTCTCCGCGTCTCTTGTTGTCTTCTCTCATTCACTTCTGCATGATAGTTGTACCCGTGTTCGTGTACCTTCACCAGTAGCACAAGTAATATTATCGGAGTGTGAGAGAGTATACATCATATCCTTTTTTGGCGTCTTTCCGGCCATTTTTATAAAAGAAATTTCTCTGATCTATCAAAACTCATCTCCCATCTCGTCTCCAGAGTTAACACAAGAGGAGAAGATCATTTACTTAGAAAGGAACTTGAAAAGTTATAAAATATTAGTAGGGAGAAAGATATTAACTAGTGACAAACTATCGGCTGAATAATTGATTCCCAGGTATGTTGTTCTGTTGTCTCTATTATGATACCCGAATCTATTTAATTTACATGTTTTCTAGTTCCGTTTTAATGTCATTGACAAGTTATCATTGCCCTTTATCTTTTCCATATCGAAATCGACCGTATCTTATCACGATATTAAAGTTGTCATCTATACCACATGATTAGAGCTGCTGTTGAAGTAGTGATAGCTTCGTTAAAAAACTATTAGCCGGTATTTTTTTATACTGTGGAATTTTAAATGGATAGGTACTTGTTTTGTGTTCACCTAGCCAGTTCTAACTAGTCAAATTATAGTGGCATTCACTTTGCTTGCGTAAAACTAACTGATGGTGACAGTTTCGGTATTACAAAGGGTAGTAAAAACTATTGTAAATTGATTTATAATGTGTATTTTTGTTTCACAGAAATCGACGGGCAAAATGTCTCGGCATCGGGATTGGGACTTGCAGTGCAAAGTTTACGTGGGGAACTTGGGAAACAATGCGTCCAAGAACGAATTAGAATCCGCATTCAGTAAATATGGTCCCCTGAAAAATGTTTGGGTTGCAAGAAATCCACCTGGATTTGCTTTTATCGAATTTGAGGATCCAAGAGATGCTGAGGACGCAGTCAGACATTTAGATGGAACGTAAGTAGTTCAACATTTCATTCTAGTGTGTGCATTTCGTTCAGATGATACCAATTTTTTAAATTAATGTTAAAAATATAAAATATTTTATAAATTGCAGCCGAATGTGTGGAGTCCGTATCAGAGCAGAAATGTCAACTGGAAGAAGCCGCAACCGAGGAGGTCCACCAAGGCGCAACCATTACAGGAGGTACGTTCTAGTCTTCAACGATCAATTATTTGATGAAGAAGAAGAGCTAGAGTTCAGTCGTATCATTTCAGTTTTCACTTACCGTAGTTGTCGTTTTTTTGTTTGTTTTTTATAAAAATGACCTCTTACTTTTTATTTTGAAATCGTTGAGCAACAGGCAGAATATTGCATCTGATTTTTAAGAACACACTTACAAAAAGGCCTGTTTTCTATGAGATACATAATTGAGTAGGAGACTCACATTATTTTAAAAAATGCACAGCCTTTTTAAAGTCCAGTATTTGAAGAGTGCATTATAGTAATGAGCACACATTTTGGGTGGTTGCATTTATTATGTTGTTCCAATGGCTTAAAAAAATTGCTGGTTAGCTACCTTTAAAACACTACTTACTGACTAGGTTGCCAGGCTATTTTGGAGTTGCCTATATACCTATGTAAATTATGGCTTTGCAATTACAATCATAATACAACTGAATATGATAGTTCCTTCTTAGGAAATGGTTGAGGTATGTTAAAGGCATATAAAAAAAGAAATTGGTGAGGAATGATTTTTATGAGATTTGCTTTCATTAATTGATTGGAATTAAGAATATTAGAGGGACATGATAAAAATATATAGTAGTATGTTTAGGTAGGACTTTAGGACATTACAAAAAAAAGTTGATTAGAACGAAAAATGATCTTGCAACTTGAAATATGGCTTTATACTAGCGCTTTCACCATGAAAGACATCTGGTCGCAAGTGTCATCCATTGATGTGCACATCCCTCGCACCTACTCTCCGATATTGCCGTCCCTTTCTTCTACTACAACACAGAGAGATCCCTCCTGTGGCTGCTACTCCTACTCCTCCGCCACCTCTTCGTCTCCTCTGCTGTCTGAGCTCTCATTTAGCTGGGGAGACGAGGAGGCATTGGCAGACAAGAGGTCAAAGCTCGACAAAGCAGATATTTTGGTTGTTGACCCTGCTCGATATAAATGTTGGTGCAGTAATTTCATCCCACTGCTCACTACTAGCGTTGTCAGTAAACTTCTCAGCCACCTCGCGCCACTTCTTCTTCTTCTCCTTCGTGTGGTGAGTATCTCCTCCTTTGCTGAGGAGATAGAGCTGCGACTACTCCGTCCCTATCCCACTCCTTCGAGAGTTCTGCTTTCTCCGATTTCATCGGCTCGTCCCCCATTTAGTGACATACAATATGGGAGCACTAGTCCTCATGAGCCACTGGTGGTATTGCTACTTCTGCTACTGTCACATCTACCACCACCTACCATCACATCCACCACCATCACCTCCATCACTTCTACTGCATTCACCACCTCCACAACCATCAATAGAAAACACAACCATCGCTAGGACACGATTATAGACTCTCGCTCTCTGTCTCTTTCTTTCTACCTACCAGACCAGGTCTTCTCTTCGACCTTCTCTTGATTGAGAAGGGGAAAAGCTTTGAGAGAAAGGGATCTCTTAAAAAAATCTGAGCTGAGGTTTTGATGGCTTTTCTCCTCCTTCCCTCATTGAAAGGGACTGCGAGGCTCCTCCCTACTTGTAGCTTCCCTCTCGCTCATTCGTTCTGCATTCATCGATGAAAATGAACGTTTTTGATCGAGTCGAGGCAATTGATACTAGTTGAAAACGCCTGATTTTATTGTAAACTTCATTTCGTATTGTTTAGTAAAAACACTCTCATATCAACACTGAACAGTTTTAATCATGCCATGCTTTTTACAATCATTTCATCTAGCCGCTCTCGCTCTCCCATGAGAGGAGGAGGAGGAGGTGGAGGAGGTAGGCGTTTCTCCAGGAGCCGATCACGCTCCCGCAGCCGCTCTCCACGTCCACGTCGTTCAAGATCCGACTCCAGGGACCGTCGCTAAAAAACTTAAAAGTCATAGTGCATCCTCTCCACCAAAGGGGAGCACTTGACATGCTTGATGCCACCGATTACCAAATGTAACATGTACCATTTTGTTGTCCTACTCTCTCAATTGACTTTGGTAGTCACTGGCGCAAGCACCAAGTTTTGACAAAACCGATGTAATCAAAAACTAATGAAAAATTACAAGTTTACTTTAAAAACATTATTCCTAAAGAGTTGGGAAGACGAACAAAGTAGATTTTACAAGTTACTTTCATTTTAAAAATGCATTTAAAACTGGTATCCGAAAGTAGTCGTTTGTTTTTCAAAGGATAAAATAAAATTTTTGTACTGTCTTCCTAATAATTAATCTCGTAGATGAGTACACCATATAAGATACGTAGATTCCAAGTTGCTGTCGGTTGGAAGTTGCAATATATTATGTATTTCGTTGTTAGTTTCGTTGCTTTTTCCATTATTGTTTCTCTATTATTAATAACCAGTTGATTATTCAGCGTTGGCCGAATTGAAGTTCATTATGCTATAGTTTTACGCTATTGAGAAGTAGTTAAGTTAAAATTAGTGATCATTTAGACAGTTGGTATGTGTATTTGCAACTTTTCTCAAAAAAAGTATTGTATTTAAGTTTACTCAACCGTTTCTACACACATCTACACACAAGATTTTTGCAATGAATTTTAAAACCATGAAATATATAGAGTTAAGTATCCCAAAGGAGCTGACCATTCTTTTGCATGCTTGGAAAATCAGATTTTGCACACTACGATGATAGCTAGAGATTGATGTACTGATGCACTGACACTGATGATAATTATATACCTAGGTGAATTCTTGATACTGATTGTAACCAAGCATAAAAAATAATCATAATCTATCGTTTGTAAGCTACTCCATCAACTTGGTTTTCGCATTTAAACTGTTTTTATCAAATATATATGTTTGGGTTGCCCTTTTTAATAGACTGTTAACAGAATGCATTTGTTTTTTTTTGTTCTAAACCGTTTGTTTGTTGTTGTTTTTGGTTACCATTTGAGTGTGACCATTTTTTCGAAGTAATGAATAAACATTAAAACTTATATAGATGTTATATACAACAATGTTTTCAACAAGTGGACAATATTATGGCATAACTTTTATTTCATTCTTTGAGTCAATTTATTACAAACATAAATTCATGTCTAAATTATTTCATCGTTGGAGCACAGTTCACAAGTAATACTAAATAATTTGTGAGGGTTTCATATTCATATACATTTCTTCATTAAAGCTACGAGCTATGCATAGGATGCAATATATAGTAGGTGGAACGGGAAGCTAACTAGTATGGATATACATATATATTCAACAGTCATATCAATAGCATATAATGCGGACTCCCTCCAAAAAAGTTTCTATTCTATATCTAACATACTTCTACCCAAAAATGAGCTCATTTAGTTCAACTCTGGATTTTTAAATCGTCACAGTTTGTTTCAGTATCATCATCATCACCGACATCAAGTTACAGTAAAGCCTAAACATCTAATATCACTTACGTCTGAAAAATGCTCAATGAAAAGGAAACATTTGGGTACAATTATACTAATATACTGAATTATAACATTAAACTTAACAAATAGCAAGTTTCTACCTACTACGCTGTCATGTCAAGCATTCGGCTAGAAACACGGTCTATCCTAATATATTATTAGTTAACATATTCGCGTAATCATGAGTGTGCTGTCTTACATTACCCTCTGTTCCGCAATAAATCGCTATGATGTATTTCGGAGAGAGCTCCGACACAGCAAATAATGATAAATCCTGAATACTGAAGTAACTGTAAGAGATCGGCCATCCTGTCAACGAAGATGGCTAAAAGTAGGACTTCAGTCATGTTAAGAGGATTGACAATCCTCCACGAGTAAATCACTAACCACATCATTGTTGAGTGGATCACATTGCTTTTGAATTGTTTGACCTCACCGGTGTCGTTTGGGCTACTCTCAAGAATCTTGGAGTAGATGACAATGTCCCTGTTCCAGCATAAAGATGAGAAAAGCAACTGGAAGAGGTAGAGGAATGCCGGAAGACCGGTGCCGCATGAAAGACCAGAGCGGATTAAGACTACAAAGTTCCAAATGTTTTCCACCGTGTTTGAGACTATCCATGAGATTCCAAAAAGTGGAGGGGATGGCTCGCTATCTTCGTTATCGTCTTTAACCTTCTTTGTAAATGATTTAGAGATTGAATGATGATGATGATTGTTGTCGCATTTTGCACTGGTGCTGACAATTCCATTGGGGTTTGCAGTTATTGCGCTGCTGCTCCGGCTTCCGTTGACGGTGACAAGGGACAATGGGGAGTATGCGACTTGCCCCTTTCGATGAGGATGTCGTTGCAAATATATGAGACATGCTGTCATCAAAAAGATGCACCCAATTCCGTCACAGATTCCATCAATAAAGTAGCCAAAGGTGAACCAATTATCAGTTGTTGAT
>JAQGAP010001603.1:0-18954 GCA_034697805.1 Orchesella bifasciata
TGGAAAAGATGTAATTTCACACTGACACTACACATTCCGAATCTACTCTTGAGCAAATTCGCTCTTGCATATAGCTCCCTTCTTCTTCTCTGAACTTCTTCTGCATCCCTATTATGACAATTTACGTCGAAACCCAAATAGCGTACAGTATCTTGCCATTGCAAAATCTTACCATCTAGCTCTATTTCAGGTAGCTTATCACCATACGTGTAGTCTGTGAAAGATTGGCATACAGTTTTTTTTGGGTTGAACAAAAGATCATGCTCACATGCGAATTGTTCACAAACTTTTAGTAGAATACGTAGGGCCTTGATACTGGTAGTCAATAAGCAGACGTCATCTGCATAGCAGATGTGATTAAATACTACACTACCAATTCGGCCTCCCACATTTGTAGCAGTTAAAAGATCACTTAATTTGTCAAGATATATAGCAAAGAAATACGCCGAGAGAATCCCGCCTTGTCGGACGGAATTAAGCACTGGAAACGGTATTGAGGTCTCATCTCCCCACCTTACTGTAAAACGTTGATTTCGAAACCAGTAAAGGAGTAGAGCGATAATACTGGGAGGGAAGCCTCTCTCACACAGCTTTTTTAATAATGTAAAATGATTAACACGATCAAATGCCTTCGTCGCATCCATGTAGCACAGATAAACTGGTGTGCTATTACGCAAGTAGTGATGTGAGATCTGCTTGACTGCATAAATAGCCATTTCAGTTCCCACTCCCTGTTTGTATCCGAATTGATTGTCTCGTGTTTGCAAGTTTGACTCAAATCTCTTCAGCACCACCAATTCCAAGATTTTTGATATAATGCTGGCAATAGCAATAGGCCGATAATTTGCACTGTTTCTTGGGTCAAGCCCTTTTTTCTTGAGAATCGGAATGATAATCACGCGCATTATAGCGTCCGGCACATGTGCATGAGAGATCATGGAATTAAAAAGATCGCTTAACGGTGACAGTAAAGCTTGGGATGCAAATTTCAAGTGCTCTGCCTGCAAGTTATCCGAACCAACCGCTTTGTTCCTTTTAAGAACTTTGATTGCATCATAAATATCCGTTGGGCTAAAAGTCACTTCCTTGTTTGCGTGCTCAGACTCAATGTACGCTTTCACTTGTGCGAAATTTACATCACTTTGAACTTCATTAAAAAGTTTACTGTAGACACCACCCCAATGCTCACAAACACTTTTTTCACCAGTAACGCCATCCACAACATTTGACACGGATTCCACGTTTATTTTATCACATTTCTTAACTCTTGCCCAAAATTTTTGGAATGATTTCTCGTTCAGTGACAAAACTAAGTTATCATTTACTCGCATCTCTTCCCTTTTTCTACATCGTCGCAAAGAGTATTTGAAAATTTTTCGCTTTTCACACATGCTCAAATAAAGTAGATCATCAGTTCTTCCCGTCTCCACCCACTTCAGAAATTGCTGGCGATAAGAACTGTAAGCATCTCTTACATGTTGATTCCATCCGCTAACTACAAATTTATTGCGAGAATTGTTGGAGATGTACGACGCATTTACAAGTTTAGCTGCTTCTTGCAGAATGTTCATAAGCTTATTAGAACTGCGATGTAGGTTGATCCAGTTCTTCCTTTAGGTTTATAAAATTAACGTAAACATTATCTGCTTTCGTAATTACATGCAAAATGTGGTTAAAAACGCACCAAGAAGCACCACAACCATTATTGCGCAATAAAAAATCATTGTTAGTCCTCTGTTTAGCAAGTTATCTGTAAAAATAATATATAGTGTTAGTATGTTAGTATGCCTTAGCTGCCGAACCCTTCTCATCATCAGTTGAAAATATTTAAAAGTTTTTTCTTACAGTAAACAGTTAGACGTGCTAAAGTTGCTAAAATAGAGCATCCACAGACTAACAGGTCAAGGTACGCAAGAATCTTTAGCATGAAATCGAATGGTTTTTGGTTCTGCCTCCTTTTTATGACTGATACTATAATGGAGTTTGTAAATACTCCAATAAATCCAAAAATTATTGATACAACTCCCAAAATCAAAGATATAGTGTGTCCAATGGAGCCGAAGTCATTTATGCCTTCTCCTGACAGAAATTCCCAACCAATTCGACATGACACACAAACGCTTAAATTCTTCAAAGAGCAATCTTTTTCTCCTGCTTTTAGGTCTAAAATGTGGCAAAGAATCAGCGGGAGCTGATCTAAGACGATGTTGCTACTTGCATTCATGTTGTAAGTAAAAGTTCCGTAAAAAATGAGCAAGCCAATGTAAGGGAAAAAGGCGATTTAACCTAAACTCTAAATGGATACAAAACCATTAAAGACCTGTTATACAGCAAAAGAAAAGGCAAGTAGTTGTTATTATTTAAAAAATGTTATGAAAAACGAGACTCGAGTCTGCCTGATTTTAAAAAGTTCTCAAATTCAAAATGTCATTACTTTCTATATCCTTTGGGCTTGCTTTAAATTTTCAATTCCGACTTTCCTATCATGAAGTAAATACAAGAAAGTTCTACTAACATGCGCATATGAACTTCCTGCTTCCTGCTAGTGTATTTTGTTAAACTGGCCATCCAACAAAAATTCTCTCTAATGCCTGCATGGTTTGCCCCAATACAATGTGGTATAAAACTGTAATTGGTCAGTATGGCATTCACAAAATATATGGTAAGCATACCAGAATTTCAAAGAACTTGCGAGTTAATAAGTTGCAAATGAAGTAACCCTCAATGCTCCAAGTTCATCGAATAAGGAAATATAAATTAATCAATATACGACAGAAAGCTACTCAAAAATGAGCGCTGTAAGAATGTATTTTCCGACTCTGTGATTTAGCACAGCCACTAAGGATTGTAAGAAATACAATGCTATAAAATGAAAGGTTTGTGCATCGAAATGAAGTTAGGAAAATACGTTCGAATTTGTGATTCTTGCATATGAGGTTTTCCCATCCTGTCTAGAATTTCCTCGTGGTAATAGTGGGCTTCTGGCTACATATGCTCAAACGATACTGGTTATAAATTCATTAAAAACCTATGGTGTGATTAGGCAGAAAATATTTATTGAAGTTTTGAAAATATCGTTAAAAGCTCATGGAAGGTCACGGTATGGATTTATCGATCATAACAAGTTCTTCAAGCAAATGTTTTTTTCGTACTTGGACTTTTTCTTGTGATCTGCAATGCAACTTGCATGCTTGCAAAGATTTTCTGCAATTTAGGATTAATTATGTATTGGGACGAGCTCGAAACCAATTTTTAAAACGCTACATACTTGGACGGCTGCACACACGGTTTTGTAGTCGTCTGTAAGGGAACTTGGACGATTGTTTTATCTTTAAGAAAACTTTGATAAATTCCTGGAAATGTGGTCTATGGGACAATGCGAGAAACAAGATAATGAAAAAATTGTCAAATCTTGTAAACCAATTGTGTTAAGCTATGGTTGGCAGTTTGTATTTTGGGAAGTGTGTATCATTGTATTTTACAGAGATGTTGGAAGAGGAACCTTCAGAGCGTTGCTGACATCGAAGAACAAGTGGACGAGTAGATGAAAGTATGTCACTTGACGATTTTCTACAATTCGTGGTTATGACGCATGTTAGTTTCTCAAAAAATATAACTTGATCAGTGTTTGAATAATTTGTTTGGCTGGGATTGTTATCTCTAGGGAAAATAGCGAGGACCACGTATAATAAGTTTCTAAGGATTCCTGGAAGTTTTACCGGAAAAACTCTTACCTAAGCTTAATATATCCGTTGTATGAAACGAACAATACTATCTAGCACTTAATCAGGAATAAAAACTAGAGTGGAAAAGAATGTAGGAGATACTTACAATTTATTCAATTTTTGATTCCACATTCACATCCAGCGCAAATGGTATAAATATGATTGATATATCAATTGAAGGCGTTGTAGGTAAACAAGTTTCTTCAACAACCATAAGTCATTTAATCTTAAGCAGAAGGCAGGTTGCCTAACATTTTTCATCAAATCTATCACTTTAGTTCCTACTTAATAAAAACATTAGCCTTTTGGAGAAATGTCATAAAAAGAGTTTACGTCAGACAGAATGTTTTTTATACAATTATAAAAATACTTCTATTCCAGCCACTTTAATTTTTAAATACACTTAAGGCGTCCACGGGAGTTGACCGGTATAACGACCTTATTCCTTTCCTTGCCCCACCCAAAAATATTTTAGATATAAACCATTACAATATCAGAATTTAGGAAGGGAAGTCGTTTTTTCTTTGACATACAAAATGTTGGGTGAACCCACTTTGGAAACATTAACGCGGTTCCATTTGAACCAGCAAAAAACCTATGGAACCGCTCCATTTTCCTTTTCTCCAAATAAAGATAAAATGGTAGTGGAAGTAAGAAGTCAACCACTTTGGGAAAACTTCAAGCTATTTTTGTTTGGCACGATTTGCATCGCCTTGTGGATCCAATATTTTAGCGAAGACAAGAAAAGCGTTGAAAAGGTTTATCGATACGAAGCTCAATTCTTTGTGGGAACGATGTCTGCTCTCTTATTTGCACGGTGGGCGGCTTTTCACCATGCAAATGAGATTGCCGAGCTGTACAATCTCTTCAAATCCTACGAAGATGAGAGTGTGGCAGGTAATATGAAAATTTTAAAAGAATAAAACAAACTACATTTTTCTTTAAAAAGTTCGTAAATTTTGTGTATTTTGCAGCACTTCATGGACCAGGTGAGAAACTAGTGGCAAAAAATGGAAAACTACTGCTCCAATTTTACTTCTTCTTTGGAATGTGCACATCTCCGTTCGGTTCCTCTGGCTACATTTTACAGAGATGGTTTTATCCCTGTAATTCCGCAACTCTTGGTTACTTCCTATTTCCGGAATGCAGCTCAACCTTCGAAGGCTCTGATTGGGGACTCTATTCGAAATTCACATTGTTTCTTGGTTGCTCTTTTTCATGCTGGTTGTTAACAGATGCATTTGGAATATTTGCGTTTCAGATGACAGGAATATCCTTTGTGGAAGCCTTTTCATTTTCCATTTACTTAAAACATTTTAAAAGGATGCTAAACAAAAACGCTGCACGTCGCAGAGAGCTTTGCTATAAAGCAATGCGTAGATACCGAGAATTGCAAATTCTGAACCGGTATTTTAACAGGGTTCAACAAAACGTCGTAATTTTTGTAGCACTCTCCATTATTTCCACAGCCCTCATAACTGGGATTTACACTTTGGTTTCACTTGGATCACAAATAAAGCCACCAGAACTGATGCTGTTTTCCGTTGCCTCCTTCGACGCGCTTGTGGTCATGATAATATTTTTCAGCGTTATGGCAAACGTAAATGCTGGGGCGACAAAGGCTATTGAACATGTAAGGCAACAATTTGCACCAAAAATTCAGGACAAAGCATTGCGAAAATGGGTTAAGCTATCTTTACTCTCATTTCGACCACTCAAAGTGAATATTGGGGTTGTTAATTTTGTTGATAACTGCACACCATTTATGCTTCTCGATTTTTGTGTAAATCAGATTGCAACTTTGCTACTTTTAAAGTGAAGGGAATTTATGAATTTAAACTGTAAATAATTTTAACTTGAATACTTGTGGTTTTCCTATTCTATTAAAGCGTGTTTGGGATAATAATATGTTGACATTTAATTAGTAATAAAATATAGGTACGAAAACTAAATAAACTTGGTTGATATGCATGCTCATTATACTTGAAATACCCACGTATTGTTTAGGCATAAATCCGAAAAACCAAATCATAAAAATGTTCAGTAGTTACAGGACAAACTATTCAAATGCTCTACTTCCTGTAATATTTCCATTCCATCCAAGGGAATGGGTTTAACTAGCTATTCTAGAAACTACAAGCAGATTAAGTAATTCGTCAATTAGTTGAGTCTATTAGCAGTCGAAACGAAGAGCACATCGCTTGGCAAGGATGCTGTTGAGAGTAAGTAGTATAAAATTTCCGAAAATATATTTCATTGGAAACCAAAACTGGCTAACATGACATAGCTACAGCTTTGTGATATATTCTTCTCTTCTTTTTTGTTTGGGTTTCTTTTGGGTTTCGTACTTGTAACATCACGAGGACTACAAATTGACGTAGTACGTGTAGCCAGTAAACAAGCTATAGAACTGGCTCCAGCATCTTTAATTCATGATGTCTAGACTTTTTATTTAGTGTTTAGTATTCTTTTCTGACAAACACATATCCTTCATGTAATAAATTCTAGTGATACCAAACTTCTGCTTCTTGTACACATTATTTTCCACGTGTTTGTCATAAGTTAGTACCGCGCTTACGTCTCCTCTAAGACAAAACATACAAATTATGCAAACATTTTCGGTGTGATACTTATCGCTGGCTAACATGTACGTCATCCGAGAGTATCGAATAATAATTTGCTTTTATTTTTTAATTTCGAGAAATTAAAATTGTAGCAAATAGATCCATAATCCTCCCAATTTAATTGAAATTGAATCTTTCACTGTCTTTGTTTTTTGGACTTTCATCTAACAGGAAGTAAAGTCGACACAAAAAACCAGTTACTCTCTGAAAAGCTAAAGTGATATTATTTTCTTCAGTATTTGCACCTCGTTTTGTAGGCGTTGTAAAGTATCCATGTACTCCAATTATTAAGTACCTTTAGGTACATATTAAGAACACTCTGTATTGCTTCGTCGTCTGTCTGTGAAGTCTCTTACCTCCGAACCGTTTGACTTTTTGAAATTCTGATTTCACCAGTCAACTGATAAGCTAAACCAATTTGATAAGCGTCACATATAGTTTGTGATATATCATTCAAAAGATACCGCAGTACTGATTATAAATATGCAGTCAGGCAGTCGAACAAAATCATAGGTCACGCACAAATGACACAATGGGTTGTGATGTATCATTTTAAGATTAGTTTACAAAAAAGTTCATTTATGACACACAAGTTACAAATTACGTCAAAAATTATCTGAAGGTACATGGCTACATCTCGAATTGTCGGGTTTATTATTCATTGGCACTGTCTAAATTACGAGACTTATTACCACTTTTGGGTGACCTGTATATATTCAAATCCACATTCTTGTATGCTATGGGCAAGTAGTGATGGCAAATGGTTTTAATGTGTGGAAGGCCATAAAAATATCTGGATTTTGATGTCACTTAATCTTCCTTATTAAAAATTAATTAACACGTGGCTTGCCATCGTCTACTTGAATACAATTTAAACGTGTGATGATTGTTTTATTTCATTATTATACGTATTTAGGACAAGACAGGTCGATTTATTTATGAAGCATTAAACATCATTTTTTCAAACACAACCGACCGGAAAAAAGGTCTAACAAAAGAACTCAATTTTTAGGAAAATCCTACTCAATTTATCATGCAAGTAAACAAGTTATAGATCTGGGCTCCATATCTTTAATTCATAATGTCTGGATACTTTATTTGACATATTTCTCTGACCAACACATATCTTTCCCAATGAAAACAGGTATTCTTCGGAGTTTGATTGGAACCAACCGTTTTTAGCCTTTGCGAAGACATAAATTTGCACGCGTTTGATATAAATTTAGTATGAGATAATGTCTTCCCCAAAAGTAATAAAGAATTTACAAAAAATTAATAACATAATTATCAGACCGGGTTATAAACAAAGAGATGGCAAAACATACAAAGTATGCAAACCTTTTGGGTGAGATGCTTATCACTGAGCGTCATGGATCGTCATGGGTGATCGAAATAAATCCCACATCTGGGTCGATCGTGTTTCACAAATGTTCCAAGAGGAACACACACATTTTAAAGATAAACCTTTTGAATTTCACTGAGAATCAGAAATGCTTGGGGAACCAAATTTAGAGGTAATGATGCGGTTCCATTTGCAACAGCAAGAAACTTATGGAACCGCCCCATTTACGCATTCCCCAAATGAGGACCGACTAGTCATGAACCAAAGGATTCGACCGAAAATGGAGGCATTTAAACTCGTATTGTTTGGTTTTTTCTGCACTGGTTTGTGGATTCAATATTTATGGAAGATCTGGAAAGTGTAGAAAAAGTCTATCGGATCGAAAGTCTTTTCTTTGTTGGAGCATTTACCGCCTCCATTTTTGCAAGATGCTCCGCTTTCGGAAAAGAAATCGTGGAGCTGTACAACCTTTTCAAATCTTTTGAAAATGCATGTCTCGCATATATTTTTGTCAACTCAGTTTTAAATAAATCTTACAAACATTTATTTATCTTTATTAGAAGATTTATTATTGATTTATTTTTAGAAATTCGTGAACGTGGTCGAAATGAAAAGCTAGTAGAAGCCAATGGAAAATGGTTGCTCCAGTTTTACTTTCTCTTTGGAATGTGCACATTCCTATTCTGCTCTATTAGTCTTACATTACAACGATGGTTTTATCCCTGCAATTCCGCGACTCTGGGCTACTTTCTTATGCCGGAATGCAGCAAAACCTTCACTGGCTCTGATTGGGAATTCACTTCAAAACTTATTTTGTTTATTAGCTGCTACCTTATTTGCTGGTTATTTATGGATGCGTTTGGGATCTTTGCGTTTCAGATGACAGGAATATCATTCGTGCAAGCTTTCTCATTTTCCGCGTACCTAAAGCACTTCTCACGAATTTTGGATGGGAATGCATCTAATCAATGGCGTTTGTGCTACAAAACAATGCGGAAATACAGGGAATTGCAGATCTTGAACCGCTACTTCAACAAGATTCAACAAGGAGTCGTTGTTTTCGTAGCCCTGTTTCTGATCATTATTGCTTTCATAACTGGGGTGTACACATTGGTTTCACTTGGGTCTCAAATTAAGCTACCGGAGTTGATGATATTTTCCTGTTCCGCATTTGATGGACTTGTTGTCATGCTCATATTTTTCACCATAATGGCGAATGTAAATCGCACAGCTGTGCTGGCTATTCAAGACGTGAATGGAATATTCATACCTAATATTCGGGATAAACGAATTCGCAAATGGGTGGCAACAAATTTACTCTCTTTCCGACCACTAAAAGTCAACATTGGCGTAGTCAATTATGTTGATCAATTCACCCCGTTCACGCTTGTAAATTTTTGTGTGAATCAGATCGCGAATTTGTTACTTTTGGATTGAGTTTTGTTCAGGTAATGTTCACTCTTATTCTCATCTTCGTTTTCATTTGTATCGAGATGGAGGTATGTATTCCAACCCTTTCTTTGCAGAAAATACAATTATACTTTTTGGTTTTACATACATTTCATTTAATCTGTAAAATTACTCCTTCTGTAATTCCATTATTACCAAATAAGTTGAATATGCCTTCAGTCACCATATTAATAAAGTTAGTCAATTCTCTGTAGATAGGTTTTGGAGTAAATTTGCATATAAGGTTGTATATATTGTTCATTTTTGGAGTTTCAGCCTGATTGGAAGGTAATGGGGAATTGTGAGAATAGAAATAACCAAATGGCTGAGTACATTAGACATTGTGGAACTCATTCTTGTTAATTAGTAATGACTAGAGTAAAACTTCGGGATTGAATGAAAGTAAGAACTAATATAGATCGTAGCTATGAGTATATGTATTAAATGAAGTTACGGGTAGCAAAGAGACCCTGTAAAAAAATTATAAATAAGTTGTACTTAACTCCACTTTTCCGTGTTCTAGAAAATGTGAAAAATAGTATAATTGGGGGCCCTCGGCAAGCATCTTGTCCATGCCATTTAAGATTCGGAGTGTATTTTATTCCCAATATTTCTTGGTAGAGAAATAGAGTGCGTACTAATTTTGTAATATGTCAAAGTCTGCATGCGAAATATTATAGGAGACTCAGCGTTAATTTAATGCTAGAACTTACGATTAGTCATTTGTTATTCGCCAAAACACATCTGGTACAATAACGCATTCGAAGTAAATAAAATTCTTGTCTCTGTCTCTCCACACCATAATTGTATTTCGACTTCTGTTGATTCAATTAGTGTTATGCAGTTTTCTCAGAAAACATTCTTAATAAATATCTCATTCTGGGAGCTTCCACGCATTTTTTGTATAAGTAATAGTTCAATTTACGATAATTTTGACACAAAATAAAAACTACAATTTGATATTCAAATCACATTAATCAACCCAGTGCAATGGGTTGCCGTAACTTTAATTCTGCACATTGAAAAATTGCTTTAAAATTTGCAGCGTATAATTTTTTAAATTAATGTATCATGCCTAACAGAAGGGCTTAGTTTTTAGGCTTTACGTAATTGGTGATTGATTAGAATATAATTTTACGTTACTGTACCTAACTTAACTTAATCCAGACTGTAATATTATATTTTACTAAAGATAAGTAGTGCGAAATGTATCAAAATATTTTCATTTGGCATTTTGCCAGTCGATTAATATTTCAACTTTGGCTTGTTCTGAGAACTTATTGTGATGAAAGAAGCTAAAACGCAGAAAGCTTACACAAACACATTTTACGTTGGTTCATCAGCAGCATTCACAGTTTTGAGGTGCTTGCACTGAGACCTCAGTTACTACTATTTCACGCTCCAATTCCAATACTTACGTTCATAATGGCATCTGCAGGGAAAACTATTTTGCAACTTTACTTCATGGTTTTTTTGGGTAATCTGCAGGAGTGTCCAGGTAAGTTTACTTTAGTAACATTTCTACTCGTAATGTACGTAACGTATGCTTTATTATATTTTTTAATATTTTGTTGACTTTGTTTCCGTAGCTCTGCAATGTTACCACTGTTCTTATTTCGAGCAAACAAGACTCCAAGATAACTACAAACTTTTTGCGAACAACAAGAGACAGCGGCTTCCTTCCGACCACCACTCAACTTGTGCTCAAGGGCGTACTCCAACCGACTCCTTTATCGTTGACTGTTCTATGGATTACTACAATGTGCTTACAAAAACGTTCCGAGACCATCCCGACCCAGAAAATCCATTCGGTAAGAAGAATATCATCATATTTTGAAAAGTACAATTATATTAAAATTGCAAAAATATGCTGACATGAAACATTGTATTTGTTGACAAATGAGTTCTAATTGTTCCTTTTTTCAATTTTTAATTCCAGAAAACATTGAAGAAAAGGTAGAAAGGCACATTCAAGCAACAAAGAATGCAACAATGGGCTGCGCTACTGTGTTCGTCAATGGCGAATGGACTGTCAGTGGAATAAACTTTACCGTTGAGAACGTGTACCGTAGCTGCTTCCCAAACACCACAAGCTTCAGTCATCTTCTCTCGGAGTTTCAGAACAAATTCCCAGAAATGGAAATCTCAGGATACAACTGCGACCATGAGGCTAATTGCAACGGAATGGATTATAACACTAAAAAACCTGATCCACTTGTGTCGTATGCAAACTCAAAGCATCAGAACTACAGCAGTTACTATTTGTCAGTTTTTGTTTCAGTCATTATATTGCAGGTTCTTGTAATTTATAACTTTTTTTGTTGGAACATTGAATAAATTCAGACATGTTATGTTTGTAGCTTCATATTTAAAAAAATATTTTCTTGAGTATGCATGCTTCTTTGCATTCCAAATAAATCGTTGCACGTCACAGCCATTGTCTCGTCTTTTTAGATTCCAAGAAAAATCGTTCATGCAAACACATTTAGCTTTTGTCCAAAGCCGATGAATTTTTATAAAAGACCTTGGACTCAGTCTGAAACTTAACAAGAAAATTCCTGTTTTACTTTTTATTCATGGCTCATACATACGCATATATAGGTCTAGTGATTTATCTGGAGCATAAAAATTCCTCGGGTCTCCATGATTATGAACATTTTGATACCAATTTGGTTGCGATATTACAAAAACACATTAGGTCTATTTAATTTCTAGCATAATTACATGACATGACTTGCGAACAATTCAAAATGGAAAATAAAATGGCATAAAATTAAAAATAATGGTTGTAATTTTATTACTTACGTAAAACAATCATTAAGTATTGTAAAAGCATATAATCATCATTATTCCGTAGTTTAGAGTCGGGAAACAAAACAAATCTAGACACAAAAATACCCATTCATCAAACATTGTTCTGCAAGAACAGTTCCCAAAATTGACAAAAAACGTTTCACGAATTGGATAAAAACATGAAATGGTGCCTATTATATTCATTAAATACTTTAAAACATGCATTGTTAGATCACAATAAAATTTATCCAACATTAAAATTCTGAAATTAGAGTCGCAAATTTTAGACAAAAAATCGTTGTCTTACTTTTGCAAAACCATTGAGCGTGTGTGAACCCAGTAGGCGTCAGTAGGCTTTGTTCTTGAATGTTGTCAACTGTTTTCTTCACAAAAACTGAAAAATGAGTGTGTTGGTAGGCGCAGTGAATGTGAGCACATTCATCCAGAACAGAATAACAATTGTGCTCTATATTTCCGAAAATACTCAGCTAGTTCGAAATCCAAAATTTTTTCACGGGCCTGGAAAAACTTTATTTAGAGCAGCACAAATCCAACTTGTACTCGCTTGCTTATTCTTCTTCTGGAGAATTTGCTATTTGTACTCCCACCGGAATGAGAATGAGAACACTATGGTTGAGCTTGGGATTCAATCTATACTCCTATGTGGTGCCTCAATAGCACTCGCTGCAATGACCTCAATTGAGAGAAACGCAAATGAATTCAGCTTTACATTAACCCAAGCCCTTGCCTACGGACAGAACCATGATGCACAGTTCGGTTGGCCTGGATTTGAACGTCGGCCGGAAATTCCTGAAATGGCTGTTTATTTGATGGCGTTGGGTGGCTCTGCTTTTCCTATTCTTCTTCTTGGCTACCCTTTGATTGGACCCTATGACCCAATTCAGTGTATTTTTGGACTTTACTACCCTGAGGTAACCCGAAATACACGCATAATTTTGCAAATTATCAGTTGTTTATCTTTAGTCCCTTCTGGCTGCTTTATAACTCTTCATTCACTATCACTAATAATGGGCGCGGTAGCATTCATTGATTTTGCGATGAGGTCAAGCTCTGAAATGGTTCCAAAAACTACACAATATCCGTCCTCATTCAAACCCTGCTTTCGGCTGCACCGACAACTGGAAATACTGATGGAAGTTGGGGGAACGGGAATCAAGGGTTTCTTACAGGTTATGATTGGAATGGGAATGCCAATGTGCTCCTTCAGCATTGCTGCAATGTTGATGCAAAATCATCAAATGAGTTGGGTACTTTATTTGGTTTCTGCCCTAAATGTGCTCCTAAGCGCCAACTTGCTCTTTGTCATGATCGGGCTTGCAGCTGTACCTAATTCCAATTCTAAGGCATTTCATCATTACTGGAAAAAATGTTTGGATCGCAAATTGGACCGAATGCTGCTTCGATCCTGCGCACTCCTGGGGTTTAATTTAGGAGCTGTGAAAAGGGTCACAAAAAGCACGGCTCTGGCAATTGTGGGTAACATTATTGATAGCACTGTAAACATAGTTTGTATGCATTCAAGTTAGATCACCTTACATACTAATAAAATAACTTATAACACTTTTAAAATTGGAACAAGTCGGTATGATTAAACGCAAATATTTGAGTTATTTGTGGTAAATAAAAAATAACGTCAAAGCAATATTTTTCAATTACAAACTCATTTATAACTCATGTTTACGAACGAAAGCTGACCACAATTCATTGCCCTTTTGCTCCACATATACCGTTACTTGTCTGTGTTACGCATTTATATCTTGTGCAGTGCAGATGATAGATTCCAAGTAATACTTTATGATTCATATTAAGTCGTATTCTGACCATAAGTCACGTAAAATCGACTATTGTTTGCATTCGAAAATTGTAGAAAACCGCAACCCAAAATCTAGTGCGTATGCGATGACTGATTTAATGACCACATCTAAGGATATGTAGGGAAATAGAATATTGAGTCAGTTCATAACCTGCACAACAGCCATTTAGCATACGTTGGATTTTAACTACATAAAAAATTGCAGAGTTAGTTCTTGAACCTTACAAATTTTCCGCATTTCTGATATATTAAAATGAATATCACTACTGAATATTTACCTGGTTGGTTTTGCCAATTAATAGATCTGCCAAATACAGGGATAGATTGCTCAGAACAAAATACAAGTGATTGCATTGGTTGTTTAATAGTTGGAAAGTATTTTACGGGAGAATCCGTCTCAGATTATCATTCGTTTGGTCACATTCTTTGTCTCTGTATTTGGATCCTGACCCTTATTATAGGGTTACTGGGGATTTTTACAAATTTTATCATTATAATTGTGGTTCGGAAAATGAATACAGGTCTGTCATTTGATAACTTAATCATGGTGCTGGCCTGTTTTGACATGTTTTGTTGTGCGTCGTCCCTGATTGCTAGCACCGTCCATGTCTCCATTTATCGTGAGCAAAAATTATTGGGTTTACATCCTTTAATTGACTGTTTAATAATAACAAATTTAGAGTGTAAATTTAAATTTAGAATCATGGACATATAAAGGAAATTTTACAATTTTCTCGTATTTTTTAACTACGTGTGCAACCTTACTTGGTAAGAAATTATACCAGTTTACGTAGTTGAATTGAATGTATTTTTTAATTTAAAAAATGTCATTTTTTACAAATTTAGGTAGAACTGCATCTACTTACATGGCAATATTGATAACTACGGAGCGATTCTTTATGATCCATTTTCCCATGAAATCGAAGACATGGTTTACTGGCAGAAAAACAAAAATTCTAATATTTTTGGTTTTAATGATAACGGCACTTTTAAACGCACCGAGAATCCTTAGTCACCAAGTGGAAAAGAATAACTTCTACGGAATTTGAAGTGTTAGTGATTTTGAGTACATTGTAGGATTTACGAGTTGGTTTCCTGTTTTCGAGGAGCAAATGATGGATATTCATTCGCATTTGGATTTCTTGGTTCCGCTTCCAATTTTATTGGTTTTTAACATAATATCATATAAGAAGGTAGGCCATATATATTTTTTTGTAAATTAGGTTAACGTTTGAAACTGGAGATTCTTCATTGTTTTTTTTATTTACTAGGTACAAAAAATTCAAAAGCGAAGGAAGCACCTGAACGTTGTGCAAAGGGATGAAATCCAGGCTTTGAAGTTATTCATGCCCGTAGTTGGAGTTTATTTTGCTACAAATATTGTTCCACTTGTCATTTTTGTTGTTGTAAATTTGTCAAATGTGTGGCATCGAGAGCTTAGCATGGCAATCGGTTTGTCAGCGGTGATCAACGGGGCTTCCAATTTCTTCATTTACTACTATCAACGATTGTCCTTCAAAAACGCTGCGAATGATGTGCTTTTTAATTTAAAACAATTTATGGTGGTCGAATCTCCAATTGCGACTTCAACCAGTCTTTCATGATTGCCAAATAGTCGCTCCAATTCTATGTAAAATCCCATTACTTTAGCTTTAAAATCCCTTACTGCAAATATATCCTACCTACAATAATTAGCTCCCATTCGTTTGTACCTTTATGAACATTTGTATGAAACTTCTTTTGTGTAACTACCTCCCATGGCGTTTATCTATTCACTCTGTTTTCTTACAAATCCTTTAAAAGGAAAATAAAAAGGTCTTTTAAATGCAATCATCTGGGTGACGGGGGAGTTCTATTTTTATCATTTAGGTAAATCATTTCAATTTCAATCGTGACAATTCCATGGCATAATAATTGACCATGATTTTACACGCGCCGAAAAAATCCATAAAATTATGTGACGATGAAAATGAATCACACTTTTATATGGTTGTAACTAGACGAAAGCGGAAGCGTTACAGTGTTATGGACGCTTGGATTGAGACAATGAGTCAATAAATTTTACGGTAATATCGCACCGTAACGATCTGATCTTGAGATGATTTACCTTCATTCCTCTTCCACATTTACTTTCAAGCAGAACCCAAGTTCAGAGGCAGTTGCAAGCTCCTAACAAAGCTATAATGGCACCACCATCCTCAAGCTCAACTCTCGTCTTCCTCTTGACCTTGTTTCTCCTTTCAATTGGGACATTTGAAGCTGATGGTAAGTTTTTTAAGATCATTTATAATTTTTAAAGGAGTAGCTTTTATCTTACATTTCCTAAGTAGCTCTTCGCTGCTTCCATTGCGCCTACTTCACTTCATCCACCCCCGAGTTGCTTGGAGAGGAAGACAATATCACAATTAAAGGTCCAGGAAATGCCATCCAGCTCCCGTTTGCCACAGATCCATCCTGCGCCTTTGGCAAAATACCTGATCCTTCCATGAGTATTGATTGTGCCATTCATCCTCATATCATTGCTGCAACACTAACAGGAATTGCTCACCAACTTGGTAAACATATTTAAAATCAGTATTAAATTTAATTATTTTGACGATTTGTAAATATTTGTTTACGTAATTTCTGTAGAGGAACTTGACATACAAATTGAAGGGATTCTAAGTGAGCATTCAAATGTCACATATTCTTGTGTTGCGATGGAGTTTTTTGAGCGAATTGAGATCGATGGGGTATCCCGAGACATTCAATCTACGTACAGATCCTGCTACCCTGATACCCGAAATATTACTGAGGATTTGTTTGCCTACAAGCTCATGTTTGGAGCGACCAACTCCTCAGGATATACCTGCGATAATGAAGATAACTGCAACGGAAAAGGGGATAAGACGGGTTCTGCCCAAGGAAGAAGTGCGGTGGCTTCAATTGGACTGGTTTGCATTTTAGCGTTTATACAAATTTTGTATGTCGCTCTGTAAAACATGATAAATGATACATTGATGTAGGAATGTCAAAATAATTTTTGGTGGCTTCCACCCAATGTTAATCGTAGCTAATAAAATTGCATGAGTCATGTTAGAGGTCACAATTTAGATGGGAAATTTACGGCTCAATAAAGTAATTGTGAGAAACTCATGATCAATTGTATTTCCTCGTCACGATCCCCCGAGAGTCTTTTTATTATTGGCAATAAAACACTTTGCGTGCATAATTAGTGGAAATTATCATTACTGAAAGCAGTAAAATCGTGCTCCTGGCAAAAATGATTAAATATCATGCTGAAATTCGCAAAGCTCAATTTTGTCGAATGCAATTATCTGAAGCACAGAAGTATTATGCTACTTATTTTTACCCAACACCTAACAATGTTTCGTTACTCAAAAACTTAATTTTAAATCGTTTTGCTTAAGTTAGACGATCGCCCGTGGTTAAAATTACAACTAGCTTTATATAAAAATTAGTTGCGCTAGGCCAGAAACATGCACAAAAAAACCTCTAAACGGTTTTCAATTTGAACCAAGTATTATTTATAACGTAAATGTGTAAATAAAAATGAAGGAAACCAAGTGACTTCTAAACATTATTTTCTCCCAACACACCAAAATCCGACGATCAAAATGGACGGCTTACATAAAATACTAAACGACTGAATCATCCCCCATTATAACTTGCTATAATTATTGGAAATTAAATCATCAGAAATTCGTTTTGTGGAACCAAAATTTCAATTAAAATCCAATAACTTATTGAAATTATGTACAGAGTTTATCCATTAAATTGTTTGGAGGATTTTCAAATATTATGTAACAAGCTCTTGTATTTTCGGAGATTTATGAAATGTCTTTCCGGAAACTTGGAGAACTCAATTCTTAGCTAATAATAATTATTTGCGCACATATTTGACAAACACAAGGTATTTTATCCAATATAGAACAGGCGGGTTTGATTCGCATTCGTCCGAGAACAACCTAAAGCAAAACTACAGTTAGGAAATCGAAAACTAGGTTAGTTTTGATATATAGTTGTTAGTAAAATAGATAGTTAAAATGAAATGCTTAACATTAGAAACATTTTTGTGATAATTTATATTATTTGACATTTCATAATTTTGTTTATTATGCTTCTTTTTACGGCTCCTCATAACAGTACTTTTTAGAACGCACAGTTTAAACTATAAAAGTATAAAAACAGCGCAGTAGAAAGCTTTTGTGATATATTTATGAAAATTTAATCTTTGCTGGCCGCTTTTAGGACCAAACATGAAAATGCTGTTAATTCCACCACTTTATTTTCAAACGACCTCAAAACGAGCTGCTTTGGTTCTAGTGTTTGCAAAAAAATATATTACATCACTTTAATTCCTTATGCCAGCAATACTCCCATCCGAAAACATAGCCCTTCCAATATCCATACCTCTTTTTGACGCCTAAATTAGTTATTTGTTTTGTTTTCGGATTACTGATGATATATGGAATTTTTTGTGTAATATAAGACATCCAGGTTATCCGATAAAACCGTATAGATTATGTGCTCGTCCTCTCTTCTGGAAATAAACCCTAACATCTAAGTAGGAACTTTAATAGATGCTAGAATGCTTGTATTTTGCTTAGACGGTTTTAAATATTCAAACCCTATCAGCGTGAGTAGGTTCTCATTTATTCAACCGGCCTTCCTCAGTGCTATCTATTTTGAGTGATTTTAGGTCAGCACCATGAATTCCTAAAATGTTTTGTTGGATTTTGCACAACAAAAATATTATTTGTCAGTGGTGGAATTTAAGCGGACAAATGTAGACCTTCTTTCCTGTTCTTAAGCGGAACGATAACTGCCATCCGAAATCATGCTTTTCTCAGCTCCAGCATTCACCCGCTTGATAAAACTTGCTGGATATCTTAACGGAACGGACCTCCAATGGAATAAAGATAAAAACAGGATCGAAAAATGCAAGAAAAAGTCCAACACCCGACGAGTATCCAAAAGGGTGTACCTTCAGCAACTGCTTACAGTCATGCTTGTGGTACAATTTTTTCTTGGTGTGAAAAAGATTCTACCAAGAAAATACACCGGAATGACACTGGATATTGTAAATGCGTACGGAACTATGCTGCTAATAATATTGATGGTGGTCGTTTATCAACACAGGAAAACGGTATCCGAAGCTATCATATTCATTAATGGAAACATGCA
>JAQGAP010001604.1:0-18949 GCA_034697805.1 Orchesella bifasciata
ATATACAAAGTTTGAAATGAAAATTTTAATAACTATTCAATTAGGGAAGCTTTAAAAGCGTTTTATTCATTTTATTGCCCACTCAACATCAGTAATTGCGAAATGTCTGGGGTGAGTTTATAAAGAACAAAAACAGTTTCCTGTCGCGAGTCAACCGAGAAATTGCCATAGTTTATGTACAATGTGACTGCATTTCCCACCAAATATATTTGCACAGTACGGAAAAGTCAAATCAAGTGTTCATGCATTGCGAATACTTTGCGATCAAACAGTTCATAAAATTCAAAAGCATTACTTTACCTTTAATTTTACGGAAGCCAAAACACTGGGTAGGATAAGGGCATGAGAAACACAGCATGTGAACGAGAAACAATATTAGTTTGAATTATGTGATTTCTGGGTACATTAGAAAAGCAACATTGTACATGTGTTCGATGAGGCTTGAGCAAACGAAAATTATTCATTTGCAAAGTGAAAGATTCCATGAATCAGTAAAATGTGTAGAGCTGCGCATGCATGAAATACGGGTTTATGGAAATATGAACAAGCGTGTAACGACTGTGAGAATGCAACACAACTTGATTACACAGTCCAGTGATCATCCAGTGGAACAAAACACATCCGTAACAGTTTAGTGCTCTAATGCGCTCATTCATGTGCGATATTACAATCATTGGTTAAAAACGCTGAGGAACCAGTTCTGAGTTTGTTGACGATACACAGGAACACCTTCATTGGCATAACTAGAAACGATTATTGCACTCCCTTGAACACGACAAACAATCAGGCTGGCTTTTGGGAAACAAAACAGTTATTAAGAATTTGTAATCTTAAGTTTACTCTGAAATGTTTTCTGTTGCTTATGCATTGTTCAGTTGAATAATCTTGGTATAGGATTTTTATTAAAATGATGTGACATCAATATTTTTGTCTTTTATGAAGTAGCTACAATTGTGTTTGTATGTACTTGCTTTCACTGTCTGTAGTTGACATGTGAAACTTAATGCAACTGAAAAACATTTATTCCTGTAGGGAAGCATTGAGTTTTAATTTAGGGTGTGTATCGAAAGTTTACTTTCTCCCCATTAGAGCAAATAGCGATATTAAATGACAGCAGTGGTTTGTTCCTATTGAGCGTATTTCATTCGAGTACCTTCCTGCTAGCTAGTAATTGCTTTTTTTCAATCGTAAGATGTCAACGATTCCCTCCAACATTTATCCTTTTTTTCATTACATTAACATATATGTAGCTAAAGCTCAGTTGTTATCAAATTAAATTGAAACGTGAAACGAAAAGTAAAAACGTGAACTCAACAAGCAATTATATTATCATCTGTCTATATCATTTCTTCTTCAATTACATTAGCTAACTAAGTTAATGATTTTTTTGCACAAAATTTTTTTAGAAGGAAAGATAGAATCTGAGATAAAAAACTTAGGCGTACTGTCTCAAGTGCAGCAGCTTCTCGTTCGTTATCTCTGAGCCACTACACTATGAAAAAAGGTCAAAAGGTGGCTAACATGTAATTTTATTCATTTATAGGGTAAAGTAAACAAGGTAGAAAAACAGAAACCCGCCAGTACTTCTGAAAAGGAATTTAGTTGCTAAAAATATCCACGTAGTAACAAAAACGAGCGGAAAACCTTGTTGCATAAATGTGTATATGTATGCTGTCTCATTATCTTATTAAATGATATAATATATTAAATGAAAATCCATGGAAAACAAGACAAGTCGAAAATGGAGCTTTTCGGTTCACCATGCACCGCACTCACATTTTCCCAACATATCTGCTTTTGTGACCATTATCCTGCATTTCTTTCTTGGATACATTTGCTCGTTAATGAGAGACAACCAAATTGTGGATGTCGCTTGTTCCATATTTCCATATAAAATGGTTGAGTGTAAGCAGCTTACACTGCTATCAAACCAACTAACCATGACCAGGCCTTGTTACTGCGGTTTATGAAAGCTATACATTAAACACTGCAAGTGGCCAAAAACTAAACGAAAGATTTCATATCCTGTGCACACCACACTCTGCTACTGTCTTTATTTTCATAGTTCCTGTAACAACTAAACTATAGCAGTAGGAACAAGTCAGTTATATAAAAACAAGTTGGAGGGGATACACAACATATGGCGCATATCTCTGAGTTAGAGGAAGAGACTATGGATGATGATGATAATGCTCGTATTTTGTATCTTCTTTTATGTACTCATGTCCATTATATTCTTATTATTTAGGCGAAAAAAGGTATGGATGCGGAATGAAGGGAAAATATGCAAGGCGACAAAAAGTAGTGAGCAGTAAATGAAAACCAGAAAGAGGAAGTAGTGGGAGAAGGGCACAACAACGGTTGTTGTCTACTCCTTCATATACACTACATAATAACTTGGGCTGGCTTCTCAACCACTTTTTAAGTGAAACTGTTTTCAACTTGAGCTGAGAGAGAGAGAGTTAGTGAAAGAGGAGACAGTCTACTCAGTCTCGGTGTGCTTTCTTCAGTGCTTTTAGTACGTACTCTCAGCTAAAATATAACAAAAAGATGAGCTCCTCCATTAGTTTCTATTGCTATTTTCATCCTCGTTCACTCAATCTTGAAATTTTCAGAACAGCCACACAAAAAAAGAGGAGAGGAGACAGGAGTGTTTTGTGAAGCAAAGAAAATGATGGGAATAAGGTGGTGGTGCATTCATCACAAGGATAACTACGCAAAGAAATTCCCACTGGTTTTGGAAAGCATGAAACTTTTATGCATGATTTTTCGGCAATTCCCTAAAGTCGACAAGGCAAGGAAGCGAAACTCAAACCACTGACAAAATTTGAGAAAATCCAACGTCTACGACGTACTTATATCGTTGTGGGTTTATTTATGGATGTTGTATAATATTGTGCTTTCAGACTATGATTGTACCTGTCTTATCATTTGAGTAGACAATACAGAACGAATAAAATTTGGATAATATGGCTTCATATGAAAACGGCTGAATATACATATGAATGGGAGCTTCTACTTCATATATAATATTCTGCGTTTTGATGGAAACCTTTTGGAAATGCAGAAACATGTTTACGTTCCGTACTCCATATCATATCTGGCTTATCCATGCACACTTACGCACATATCAGTCTCACAGAATTGTTCAAAATAATACAACCTTTTAAAGGGAGACTCAAGGAAAAGAGGAGAAAGCTCAAAAACACAACAGAGGCAAAAGGTAAGGTGTAAGCAAAAAAAAAAAAACGTTTTCCCTTTTTCAAAAACACGGCGTAAAGCTGCATAATAGAAATCGTAAAGCTGAATGCATAACACTTTCATTTATATTGTGTTGTATACCACTCGTTGAACTCACTTCGAGCTTTTGCAGCGATGGATTTAAGAGCACCATGGAAATCTATTCTATCTTCTTGCGTCTCATCAAAACTCTTGTAAACCGGCGTGCTGTTCAGCGCAGTGAAGACAGTGCCTAAGGTAAAATGGCATAGCGAATGCCCCTTTCCGGAGCCAACAGCATAATTATGGTAAAACAGTGCCACGTGACGCCATCCAAAGAGGGCTAAGATCTTGGAAAACCCCTCGCCCACCAAGCTATACGAACCTAAAGGAGTTATTTAATTTTTGAAAAAAAGAGAGAAAGTTGAAATAGAGCATCGTGGAGGGTGGCATATGTACGAACACAAAAGATGCAAAATGTCACAAATTTGACGGTGACTGCATTACAAGATAACTCGTTTAAATACAAAAGAGGGTCAAGTCAAGAAATCACCAGCATAAGAGAGCAATGTTCAGACACTTTTTTTGGAACAAGAAACAGACTCGGAACAGAATGCTTTCACTAGAGCTATGTATTTATGTACTCTTGGTTCTCTACATCGAGGACACGGGCTTGCTTGCTATAGAACAATTGTGTACCGCGGGACTGCTCTATATGGTCCACGATTTAGAGATCCAAGAGTATATACATATATAAATACGTGGTCAAAAGTCGCCCCATTTCATTATTAAATGCGTATAGCTTTGAATTTTCTAAGAAAGTAACTTGTCTCACCCTCAAGGCATAGGCAATATATGTGTACAATCTTGCTTGAATAAAAGTTAATGTAGCACATTGAAAGGCAGTGGACTGCAACTCCCTGAGGACCTTTGTCCTTGCTGCGGGATCAATGTAGAACAAACCTTTTGAAGTTTATAATGGTAAAGTTGCTGGTAAGGAATTTTCAGATTTTAACGGCTCTCTGAATATTTGTACTTAACATTGACAATGGGGAAGTAATGATGGTTGCTACATTGGTTAAAGCAAAAATAAACTAAGCGCAATGAATCTGTTTCTAAATCCTTAGTTTGCTTTTGGTCCTAGAAAATACTGTGGGTCAACAAAATGTTGAAATTGGAGCGACTTGAGACCTTACGGTGGGACTTTATTACACCATTACTTTGAAGAAGTTTCTTACCAGCTAGTCTTGTCAAAGTGGAGTATTGTTGATTCTTGTGACGGAACGCTTCGGCTTGAGCACCTGGGGTCAATACAGGTATTCCCCAACGACCAGCGTACCTGGCCACTGGAGCAATTACGTAGTCACACATGGGCCCGAGGAACACGTCTAAAAATATATTATTGACATGTTTTCACACGTATGTTAACATCATTTGTCAACTCAACTGGATAGCGATAAACCAGATGTGAGCATAGTCCATCGTTCAATACCCCTATGACCAATTACTTTTTATTTGTGAGCTCTAAAGAAATTCAGAGGTGCAAAACCATATTCTCAGTCACTACATTTTTGTCTCTAACAGCTCCATAACTGAATCCAGAACTCCATCTGCTTCCTATTTTACCCTCATTCCTCAACTACTAGAGAAAATGGCAAAAATCTGATATTCAAAACAAATAAAAAGTCACAACTCCCAAGGGCTATAAAAAACTTTTCTCCGAGTGGATGCTCCATCTTATCTTATCATTCTACAGAAATTTTATTGAGCTCACCGCCCGTTGAATTTACTTTGTGCGCCAACAAATATTTTCGGACGTTTCAAATCTACATTTTACCTTTCAATATCTGAGTCTAGCATAAAAGGAGTTCAAAGGCACAGTTTATCAATGAAATTGGTGAAGCCTACGGTTGGCATTTCATACACTTCACAAAACATTAACTTAATTTTAGCATTCATTAACTTTTCCATGAATGCAGCTCTCACGTATTTCTCAATGAAAGCTTATCTTCTGACTAAAATAACCAATGGAAAATGTTGCTCTTAGAGCCATGTATTGGACAGTTCTACGTATTCTTTATTTGTACCAGACAAGGTTAACCTGACCATTGGAGTATATGCACAAGTCCTTCAGCAGAATTGAAGAGTGTATAAAAAAGAACAAATTCTAATGTAAATATTTGTTGCGTGTGGTATGGATCAACATCATTTGGTATTTACACAGACTCTCTCTTCTCGTTAAAATGCTCACTTAGATCAAAGTATTTCTGTACAAAGTACATATTTCCGGGAAGCCCTACTAGAGTATCCCTACCTGGATAGGAGAGAGTCATGCAATTCATGTGTAGACTTGATAACGCCAAAAGTTATTTGAAGTAAATGGCTGAGTTGGCAAATAAAGGAGTTTTGACAACTCAAATAATGTATCAATTTTGGAATGACTAGCTGGCTACAGCTCAGCAGCCTAGCCAATGTGTAAAACAAGAGGTGATTTTTAGAACCGAAAAATGCTTGCTTCTCTCCTCCACGATTGAATCCACTGACCTGCAGTTTGGTTTATGAAAAAGTCAAAGGCAGCCAAAGGTCCATCCGTCGAAGAGCATTTAGTGTCTCTATAGCGCACTGTAATCTTCCTATTTGGTAGGAGCTGGCGTACTTGCTCACTCAGAACTGCCATAGTAATTGGAGGAAGAATTTTTTGCAGAGAGTATTGTAGGGACGGGTCCTGTGGGGCTAGAACAGCTATCTGTAGCTCCTTCCCCTTCAGACTCCTCTCGAATCGAGATATGAATGATTGATCATTTTGAAAAGCTAGTTCAAGCTCTACTGGCTCAATCATTGAGCCAAAGCGGGGGATGTCAACCCCGCTAAAGGATGTTATGCTTGATGACTCCGAAGATGAATTAGAGGCCGTCGAGCTATTCAAATCCGTTTCGTGCATTGCCTCACTCCTCAATTTCATGTTGCTTTCACGCTCCTTCAGATAAGGATATTGTTGAGCTGTGTAGTGCTGCTGGTGTTCCACCACTTGCCGAAGGCCACCATCCGAGTTTCCATTGCTGCGTTGGTACGGAGTAACGTTACTTTCACTTTGAACGAGAAACAACAACAAGCAAAACAGTTCCCACCGCATATTTACACACTAATGTTGAATACTTAGTGCTTCTTACTGCCTTTACAAAATTATCATATTATACACCAGACTTTTGTGGTGTTGTGGTGCGTTGGACGGCTCTAGATAACTCTCGTAATCCCAAAAAACATTTTTATCATGGTGATGAAAACATTACACATTTTCACAGTTTCTTGAACAACATTTTAGTCAGCACAACTTCAAGACTCATTCAGCCAACAACATCAACAGTTCAGATAATCCAATGCCAACTCTTGCCGGAAAGAAATTGCTGAGATCTTTACACAATTTGAATAGAAGCAGACGGCTTATTCAAATGCATATGAGAAATCATAAAGGTATAATGACGGGTGGGCCTGTATTCTGTGTCTCATTGATGGTTTGCATGAAAAAAGTTCTGCTTTGTTTGTTTTTCTTGCTATAACGTGACAGAACTGCTCCAGCCATGGGGGAAGAGGTCGCTGTGATATCAGTCATAAGTTACATTAGCCAAGTACAATATTTTCTGATGTATTTTTCATGAATTTGTTGTCGATGATGGAAGTAGTCTTTTCGCTATATAACGTGGTTGACGTTATGGGAAACTGAGGAAATACTTTTCATTCGATCTTCATGGGTTTTTCTTGTTTTGATAAACATGTGAACTTTGTTTTTCCAGAATAAACTTTTTTGTACGAATACGCGACAAATGTTCGACGAACTTGTCAAACGAAGCAGTTTTCTGTTAGCAATGCATTAGCTGCTTCCACCAGCAACACACAAGTTGGCTGAAATAAAATCACCGAGAAAACAAGCCAACATAAACGTATTGAAGGAAACGCAAATTTATTTATAAATAAAAATAGGTTTATAGACAACTTGAAGAACTGTACAGCATTACACGACGGTTTTCCTTATTTTTTTCTCATCCTTCGACACCGAAATTTAATCCAAAGTGGATAAACGTAAACTCAAGATCACGACGTGGTTTTCGCGAGTGTGGATGGAAATAATCATCATGTGTGTTCACGTTAGAGCACACATGAGCTATGGTGTAACTTAATATGAGTAACAACTTAAAATCAGCATGACAAATTGTAAATCATTTTATGTCTGAAGCAATGTTTCCTTGCGTGATGTTTTGCCCATTTACTCTGCACACATTTGCAGACTGCAGGCAGACAGCCTGGAGGTATGCTTGCTAATCTAATCTAAAATCCCACATTAACTGCTAAATTTGAGCAGATTAAAGGGATTTATAGCTGCCTCAAAATGTCCATGTAGTGTGTCGCGTTGTGATGATGTACGGAATGCGAGTGTAGATATCAGAAAATGTCCTCAAATGTGTACGCTTTCCATTCATTGCTTTTTAATTTCATCAATGGGTTAGATGGTTACATGAATTCAAGTTTGTATGATACACGATACAATAAGTTGAGTCAAAAGAGCGAATGAACTCAGCCAGATAAATGCTGTGTATGTTCATGCCAAAGTAGCTTACAAGAGCCAAAGTCATTAATGTATGTGCGTTGGTTTCGTAGTGTTGACACTTCTTGTGACTTGACTTGCTAAAATATGTGGATGAACTTTTAGCGTGTAAACTTGCAGATTCGTTGCCAAGATTGTGCTTACATGCAAAAGTCCAAGGTTAACTAGTTATTGGTTGTAAAAACTCGAAAATTATGTCAAACTGTTTTACGACCTAGCAAGAGTAAGTTACATCAAGTTTCAAACCATTTGAATTGATTGCCGATGGCAACTTGGAATTATTGAGCTTATTAGTGGTTTCATCTCCAACTGTGATTACATGCATCAGTGCTATATTGTCACCAAGACGAAAACTTAAAAGACTGACGAAAATGAGCATGAAAATCCTGTTGAAAGGTTTATCTCCTTTTAATTTATTCACTTGAATTGGCAAAGCCTTAATTTCAGTGAAATATATAAAATTGACATGAGGCGCTTTACATGTTGGTTTTATCAGATTAGGAAGCCGAGATTCCATTATACCCCCACTTCTCTTGAATACTTCTCTTGAATTTGCTACTCCACTCATCACGATTATTGGCACGTGCCATTAACTAGAAAGTAATTGAGCGGTTGACAGTCATTTTCAGGTAAATTTATTGCTGATTTTCCACGTACTAAGTGAGATTCCACCTCAATTTTGTTTTCAACCAAACTGAAGCCAAAGATCAAGTTTTAGTTCATGAGGGAAACTGCCACAGAGTCAATTACCAACACCCAACATTCGTCGTTCCTGAACTCTTAGTAATTACTGGATGCCAGAGCAGTTGGATGGACTCCAAATAAAAGTGTCAGCAGCTCTTAAAAAATTGCTGTAAGGAAATTCAAAGCGAATACTACATCAGTTTTAGCATGAACAAACAGCAGCTTCCCTTTTCATTATGAGGAAGTAATGAAGATGAATAAACATCATATTTTGTTTCACAAGCACATGAAACAGAGCTGCAAAGACTACATAACATCACTGCTGAGCAAATGAATCATACTAATGACTTTTTTGTGTTCCAGAAATACGATAATAACTCACAAAATAACATGTTCACATTGTGAAAGACCATATTTAAAAAATTGAAGAAATCCTCGTAACCACAACTGCGCTGTGTCATTTGGGCTCAGCAACTAACTCTTCAGCTTCAATGAGGCAGAGTTTTGCTGCGGTTGGCATAAACAAATTTTACAATTTTACACAGTTGCCTCCTACTTACTTAAATTGGCATAGTCAGCAATGATAATGTATGAAGACGAGCCCAACCCGCAGTTACAATTTTTATCAACAAGTTCTATAAAACTGTTTGGATCGGAATGCAGAGGGAGTAAATGCAAACGACCGTGAATATGAAAATTGTACCAGTAACAGCTTCTGTTTATTTGCTTATTTTCCGGAATAACGACAAATAGTTTAGTCGAAGCTCAGGTTACATGAGGCAAATAATAGAGCAGTTTCTGCACTTGTGCATATAATCGAAAAACTGCAACAAAGGGGAGATTTTCCACCATTAAATCGGTCCAAGTACGCGTTCACTTGCTAAAATGCAATATTCTCTCAACCATATAATATATCGTTCTTTTTAGTTGCAAGTGGCTTTAACATCCTCCCATTCTCATTTTACTTCATTGTGTGGTGCCACATTTCTGTTGAAAAATTACCTTCTCCAAAAACTAACATAAACTTTGCAGAGCGTTAAAGTTGTGTATGTATTTTGTGTATGAATTTATATATGTAACTCTCTAACATGCGTGGAAAGGACGGAATGCTATTTGAAATGTGTGTTTTATGCTCTTGTTTGGTTTCAGTTGGTACAGAAGGCTTCGTAATACAACTTGAGTTTGTACCCCACTTCATGTCCTATTCACCACTTTCACTTTGAATTTTTTTAGTCTGAGTCGTGGAAAATTACTAGTCTGGCTTTGACCGGTAGTGTTTCCTACCACAAAATACTCCGATGACAAAACACAGCTTCAATTTTGCTGTACTTCCACCACAGTCTCCACATTAGATACTTCAAGCAGCTTAAATGAAATATAGGAAATTTCGTTAATATTCATTGAAGGATTATGATACTATTCATGAGCTACTTTTCTATTTTAGCTGCTTGTAGCTTCGTAGATTGAAAGGGTTTTTGATGTATGTATACACATACAGCAAGTGCATTTCGATGCGTTTACGAATCATCAATGAACCCAACTTTGACAAAAGAATTTATATCCAAACTCGCTTCCCAAGCGATCACGTTTATATGCGTCATTAGCAAGCAACAGTGTTGGCAGTCATGATGTCAGTATGGGGAGAAGTGAAAGCAATATAAAACGTTCTCATTTTGTATGGTTTTTTTTATCTGTAGACATTCACCACACTCCTACGGGGAAACGCATTAGAGCGGATGTGGATACACGGGCAAATATTTTATGCGAGCTATACGTCACTTGATTAGTTTCCTACTTAACCTAGAAAGGTATATGTTTCTATTGTTTTATATTAGCATTATCATAAGCCTCAGCTTGTTTCTCATGAACTTTGATCCTCTAAACTGATTTGCTTAGAGTGTAGGAATGAGCCTATATCTACTTTGCACAACGGAGTCTATAGTTTTTGGGAGTCATTTCATTGAATTTATCTTCATCCTTATTTATCTGATTCCAGGACGCAATCAACAATTCGCAGTGAGAATTGAGAGGCTGAAAGTTTCCGCCTGCCTCGTTCTTTATTGTTCCTTCACCATGTTTTTATGGATTGGTGGGGTGGTGGAAAGTGAGTGAATACATAATAGCAAGATTATTCTCTAGCATTTTGGTAGATAGAATCCACCATTAGAATTACAGCACTTTTCCCGAAAATCTAAAAAAGATAAAAAAAAAGAAGCTCTAGTGTCCAAAATGGAAGCAACTAGCTCTTTAACTCTACTACCATCATCAAGCAACCATTTACTCTCTCTTTGCTGAAATAATGATATGAAGTCTGTGAAAATGGTCCAAAAAAGAACAATAGAGAGTGGAGGCTTTTATGGACACAGAGATAGTAAATGGGAGCAGTAAACCCGCTCAAACACAGAGGAGCAACAGCAGTTGAGATGAGCAGCACATCTCAGAGATATGGGCAAGACAGGAGGCTGCAACGCTTTGCTTTTATCTCTGTATATGCATCATCATGTCAAAAATCAAGGGGAAAAGGAGACGAATTTTCTACAAAGTAAAAGTTTGCTCATTCCATTTGCAAAATGGATCTTTCTAACATGATGCTCTTGTTTCTGTGTAGAATTTGTATGTACGTACGTTGTGTTATGTTAAAGTCAAATTGCAAATCCCTACAGAATTACCATCCTTCTAAAAGTCCATACTATCACAGATACTTCAGAGACGCCTTTGAATTACTCACTTCTTTGAGATGGTCGACTTTACCTGTTATAATGTAAATCATCACTCCATCGCCTTACAGAAACTCTAGCGTCTGCTTTTGAAGCTCATGATGAATGGCTTTAGTCTGGGAAAATGTAAGAAAATGCGGACAGAAACTGTTGCTGGTGAAAGCTTGATCTTTCTGAAAAAGAGCACTTGTGAGGATACTTAAAATTTTTGCTTGTTTACTAGAACATGTGTATTGACTACATGTAGATGTGCTCCCTGTCTAATTTATAACCGTATGGTGTTAATAACCTTGATGAAAACCTCCAAGGATTATTAAGTCATTTAAGTTGATGAAATAATTAGTTTTTGCACACCAACGCTAGTCCAAAATTCTTGGATGCAAAAGTGCAACTTTTTAAACTTTGAAAGTGGTTTGGAATCTTCATTGGTGTCAAAATAGCGTAAAAGAGCATTTGCACTTTATTTTCTCACATCACTCCTCATTCTCATAAAAGATTCATACAAAAAAACAAATACGTGGAGCTAGCTAAAGTAATGTTTTCATGTGAAGGCTTCTACTATCCCGTGTCTTTTTTAAAAGCATCTCATTTCTCTGCAACTCGAATGTACGGTTTATCCCTAAAGTGGTGATATATGCTGAAAAGGTAAGCTCACTCCGCATGGAACGCATTTTGTTATTTGTGACGACTGCAAACACAGGTCAAGGCACGTGAAGTAATGAATCTGGACGACGTAGAATTGTTCATATTGTTAGTTGGGTTGGACTTTCCGTTGAGGAATGGGAATATGGCTCTCTCGCATAGCTACGTAAAGATGAATGTTGCATTACATCATTTATTATCGAAAGATATTGTTACTCATATGACTTTTGGGATGAGGAATGTGAGAGGAAGGAGCTAATACTTATGGAATGCTTTCCTATAGAATTCCAGCCATTCCTCGGGTGAAAATTAGTTTTTGCGTGCTAAACCCCCTGCCATTCTGTTCTTGCCAAGGTTTTAATAAAAAGGAAATACATGTGTGTTACAAGCCAATGCTCACGTGATCATTGCAAGTGATGGAAGGTTTCTCATCCCATTAATTGAATACACTGAATAGCAGCCAATACGAAACCGAAACCCGTCAACAACGTATGGATATACTATGCTCACTGATTATTTATAGGAAACTGATTCATGGATTTAGCTGGAAGAGCAAACACCTACAAAGATAGCAAGCAACGAAATCCGATCCGCCAGCAGGAAATTTTAGGTCAACTACTACAACAAATATGTGGATGCTTAGCGTGGAGGCAACAAAGTCATAATTTCCTACTACAAGACAATCAAATCTAACCGGCTTCATCCACACCTCAACTGGTAACCAGTTTGGTATCTATCTCTCATATTTTCGGTAGGTGCTGGTAGCGGTTGAATTTGTGTCAGAAATCACGTACAATTATTTGTTTGCTGCTAAACCAGCAACGCAGGAGCATGAGGAGAAGGAAACCGCAAATGAGAACTGTTTACATAAAACAAAGTCAAATAGACTCACTGTTGAGTGCTCCTTATCGCAATCCGAAATTCATCAGTTCCATTCCTGTTTTGCTGGCATTTTACGAAAGTAAAAATGATGAGAATGACGATTCGTGCTGTATGTAAGCACAGCAAATTTTCACCGAAATTTCAGAATTCTGTCGTTATTTGCATGTTAGCACAACATTTCCCTTTCAAATATATTAGATTCCGCTCCAAATCAGCCTGCCAAAGGTTGGAGTTCAGGCACTAAGTTTATTATTTGGCAAATCAATAAACGACGCAACTTCCCCTATTATGCATTCAAGCATACACAAATACACAAGGCTTACTTCAAATATCGGTTCTATTAAAGGTCCAAGTCTCTATTAAAATTAAAATATTTCTCTATTGTACACATTCAAACCAAAAAGTGCAAGTATATGTTTTTATCAAGATGCAATTTCCTACCTCCATTTTATACCAAAAAAGTGTTTCGTATTTGGTAGAAAAGCAGCATACGTTTTTCTACGGTGGAAAACCACATAAAACGAATACAATACAGTGTGGGTGGTGCCACTGATGGTGGCAAACGAAGGTGGTATAGGTGTGCCACAAGGTTTATTTTAGAATTTTATGACTACATGTCGTTTCGTTTTATACCATCATCAGAACTTTAACTCTTTTTCCCTTCCCTATCTCCTCCTTGGCATTCACTGAACAAAGCCAATGTCGGGGTTGCCTTTGTTCAGAAGACTCATCCGAATCGATCGCAATTCCGCGATAAAATACCCAGAGAAACTACTTATTGCAGATAAGAATTATTAGGAGACGGAGCCAGTCCAAAAATATTAGTACGCATCAACATGTCCACTGATAAAATGTGCATTACAAACGTAATGAAACTCACTCAAGGTTTTTTTGTCACATCATCAGACAACACCTGCGGAACACCTTATGATCCCTTTGTTCGTTTTGATTCCCTCTTGTGGCTCAAGCTCAAGATGAGAAAATGTGCTTATCTCCGCTTTCTTTCATTTTTAACTCTCCAAACTAGTTCTTCTCCTGAGTTTCAAGTTGTCTGAACCTCAACATATTGGATCCGTATGTCTGTGTTCACATGTGCAAATGAATAATTCACGTACAAAGTGAATTTTGAGGTTCCTTGATAATACATACCTGGTTCAAATCTGTTCGTCTAGAAAATGTTTATATGGTATAGCCTCCCCCATAGCTTCATTTATGAAACACAATGCACCACTAATTCGAGCTATTTTATCAGTGTGAACTGAAATTAAAAATTCTAGAGGGATAGCCCTGTCTCAAGGGTTCTGGCTTTCGACGAACTCGTATCACCCCAGTGTGCGTCTTTTGTAGAACTAGCTTTTCAACTTTGTTATTTCGAGTGTCAAAATATTATCCAGATGATATAGACCTAGACTGCGTATGGCTCCTCGAGAAAAACAGACATGGAGGCGATCACAGAACCGGAAAATACAAACTCTGACAGCTGATGAATTCAAATATAGCATTATGATGTAATGTGACTCCAGTGTTGATCCACACATGAGCTAACTTGATTTGCCGCTTTCCTAACTTACTATATATTATTTTAGCTAGCGTCGAAAAAAAAACAATTCCAGGATGTAGTCAACTTGTCTAAGTTTGTGTGTGTTGTGTACATCAGTCTAACTTTTTGTGGCAATCTGTGAACCGCAGCCAGCCCCAGCATTTTCTTTTTCAGCCACATGGCGGAACACGGTGAATTGTAGCAAGATTGTGGTTGCATCATGGGAAACTTGATGAAATCTGAAAGTCGTTACGGAGAGCAAATAAGAATTTTAACTTTTCCCTAACTTCCGTCTGCCGTGGGCAAGGTTAAGCCGAAATCAAATTGTGTACAACAACGGAAACACAATATCTTGGGGAAATATGTAAGCCAACTTGGCACTTACTGAAGTTTGTTTGGCTCCATATGCCCCATTCATGTGCTCATATAATAATATCGGGCTGCTACAACTACACCAAACATATGCCGTTTATAACAGGAAATAATATTTTATTGTGGCAAGCATTCGCTCTGATAAATGTGTGAAATGTATCAAAGGCTAATCACATTGTAAGAGTTTTGAGAGAAAGTTACGAGTTTGAGTTTACTCAGCATTTATTCTCAGCAACTGTTCAACTAAAGTGTAGCTCCTTTTGCATGATATCACTCACTCACTCCCCAAGTTTCTTCAAACTATATTTTTAATGGAATTCCATTCGCGAACCAAAGATTGTATTCATAGATCAAAAAATTATGTAAATGGGGGCGAAGCACACACACACGTTGACTTCGTAATAGAGCATGTCACTGATGATGTCGATACAAAAATTTTAAACGTGTGTCCCAAGTTTCTTTTTGACTAAAAGTGAGAGGAACAAGAAAGAAAGTGGAGCAGACGCCTGCTCCCTTTTCAGGATAGTTTTTAAGAGCTCATAATATGAAACGAGTAGGCCTGTCGGTCTACATTGTTGGTGATAAATGGATGCATGTTTAAAGAAACTTCTCTGGTTTCTCGTTTTTCAACAGGAATCCTAAAAATGTGGGGGAATGGTTAAATGATAAGTTGGTGATTTGCTACGAAATTTTGTTTTGACAGCCCTTGTTCAACTACAGACCCCAGCTGAGATGTTGGCTTAGAAGAGAGGATTTAAGAGTTTTTTTAAAAAAAAGCATACGCAATAAGCATAGGAAATAGTTTATATGAAATAAGAAAATGTATGATGGGGTATTTTTTTTACCGCAAGACTTGATACTCTCTAAAATGTGCTTGTGAGTATGTAGTACACTCACCAAAATAAAAACTTTCTAAAAACCCATGTTCTGAGAACAGTCCGTCAGTCAAAAAGCAGAGAATTCATTCCTGGTTTAAGATGCCGTCCTCCTTTTAAATTCCACCCAAGCAGTCATAATCAGGATTAGTAATGCAATATGTTATTTGCTATAAAGGTGAATTATATCGATAGATGTACTTGGTGTAAGTGAGGCTTGCTCAAACTCACTTTATGTATGTATGTATGTAACAACTTATACTGGCTGGGTGGCAAAGACGAGGCAAGCATTCATTCTCCAACTTGAAAGTCAACCAAGAGCTCAACCTTGTCAACATTCAAGACAGCTTGTTGAAATACTTCCTGTCAGCATTACTTGAAAATATTGCCAACTTGACGCCGCATTTTCCAGTCAGCTATACACACTCGAAATATTATGCAAGTGAGGAAAATCGCCTTGCGTCGGTTTTGAAGCATGTTCTTCTAGCGAGTAAACACTTATTTTGAGTTCGCAATTTCTAGCTTGGTGTACTCTCAACCAGGACTCATTGCTCTTATGCTGGCTTTTAAGTTTGAGTCTCCTTATCAGTTTAACTGTTGTATAACTTGAAAAGTAGTGGCTATAGGCTCTGTATTTAAAGTACATGATCAAACGTCGGAGATCACTGTAATAATTGGTAATGACAAATAATGATGCCTCGGTAAAACAAACAACTTGATACAGTGTCCACCTCGTTGGATATCGAATTGGAAAAAACATTAAATGTCTAATCATTCCACAGTATTTTCTGTGAACACGATAATTATCAATTTAGATCAATTGCTTTCGAAAATTTTTCTATATAAACAATATGAAATTAACAGGAAGACCTTGCAAAAGCTTATTTCTTTTCAAGTAAAAATTTGCCTCGTGTAGTCAAGGAACGAGTAGAACCAAGAAATACTGGAAATAGAACAACATCCCAATTTGCATAATATTTGTTTATGTCAATGCAAAACTAAAAATTGTGAGGAATTTTTTAATTTGAAATTTTCGAATGAGCTGCCTATTCGTTCTCGAGCAAGAAGAAGCTGCTTCCATTGTCTAGATAATATTCTCCATCCACATATGTCACAACTCAGACCTACTTGTAGTAGTTTTTGTAGGTTGCCTTCTCAAGAATGAAGTCACTTCTTGGAATTACTATATGGTGAGTGACAGGGATTGAAAATCTTTCTTTAAAAACACTACAACAGACGATGCTCCACTTTGCTCCAAATGCGTACAAGTTGGGCACTCATCGTTGAACAAAAAGCACTTGTCAACACCAACACCCAGGGAGTAGCTGGTTATTCAGACATTCCAAGATGTGTGTGAAGTGGCAAGTGGAATATATATGCAGAATTATAAAGTTCTCAACCCTTGATTATCAAAACTGCGGAATTCCGACTACTTGTTTTCTTAAAAATGTTTGCAATGCAAAACTTCATACTCCATTTTTAATGCAACTTTTTAGTTTGAACTGAACTGAATAGAATCCAAAATTGCCGTGAATGGTAATACCAAAACATGAATAGTACGACATAAAACATGTCGATAAAAATCCACAGAGATTTCTTTATATCTGGTGAAGTAACTTTTATATATTATATTTTTTTGTCCATTTCCTACAAACTGATTCACCTAAGTGATAAATGAAAAATTCATTAAGATTCCTATTCCTAATTTGGGAGTGTTCCTGAGCCCCATTCTAAACACTAATAAAAAAAGTTTGTTTTCGCAATTTCTTTAAGAACTCTAAGTCAGTCGGTTTTATTCGTAAAGAGTTGAGACGTTGAATGAAGCCCGGAGATTGGCAACCAGGTAGCTTATAAATGCAGTACCTAGCCATTTATGAATACATCGTGAGAATTGGGCGGCTGACAAATTTGTTAGTTAGTTTAGTGTTTCAATTGAGGCGTGAGGAAGGGGAAAAGTAACACAAGTTTGTTACTTCTGCTTTTCCAGTAATCTTCTACATTTAATTCTGTTCCCATTTGTTAGCATTAATTTTTTGTCTAACTTTCGAAATATGTGTAGCATGCATTTACGATTGATGAGTTCCATGGAGCTTGCAAGACGAAAAGCATATTCGTACTTTATTTTTCTCACTCAGCTTAGGTTGAAGTAGAAGATCCACCTTAAACATTTCCAAGAACGACGGAAATTGAGAAATGGCAGCATATACATATTTTCCTTAGTATGAACCGAATTTTTTTTCAAGTTGACTAGCTGATCCAATCGTACTTTTGAGGAAGTTAATAATCCATTGCTTTCTAAATCGGTTATCCTTCCTTGCCTATAAGTATATTTTGAAATAAATAACGTTGTTTCCAATATTTGCAGACAAAACGCATGGCAAAATAATGAGAAATTATTGAACCAAAATCTTCGGGGTTAAACGTACTGCTGAATTTGCTTCTCACATCTTCAATTCATCACACTTATCTTGTGATGTGCTCATGATACACACGTCAAATAGAATCTGATGATGATGACAAGCAGTCTGTGAGAGAATATGCAAAAACCAGACCTTTGCGCTCTCAACGAAAAAATGAGTTGATCAAATCTTTTAGCTTAACGTACCAAAAAACATTCAGCATTCCGCACTCTACACACTCCTTTTGACTGGAGTAGCGATGAAATTCAGGGAACTTCAATACATTTGTAGACATTCGCATGAAAACTCGAAACATGCAACTTTAACTTTAACTCAATCAACTTTGTCTGTCATAAATGAATGAAGAGAAAACCATGAGGATGAGCAGCAGGAAAATTAGACCAAGTCAACAACAGGAAGCTTAGCAAACTCCATCAAAGCCCATACATCCATTTCCCTAATTTTTTCCAATCCATGTCTGCATACATTAATGGAATTTCAATCTAGATCCTCCGAGTTTGAGCTTCCTTAACCGATGGTAGCGGATTTGAAACCCTTATCTGGATCCACTCTAATCTATTCAACATTTCCTCATTCACTCAACTCTACCCTGTTTTCCTGCTCGAGACCCTGACTCTTTTCTGAGAAATGGATCGTATTCTTAAATGCGTAATCTAAAAAATAGTGAAAATGAAAAGATTTCTGAAATTCTGGAATATACGCAGTATGTAATCTCTCCTTAATATATATGATATTCGTTTATCCTATATATTTCAGCATGGTGCTCAAATTTCGTCGGTATGAATGGTTATAGACATAACCTTTCCGTTTATTCTGGTTAAGGCTGGTCCATTTTCCGTCTCAAAGAAAAAATAACCTTTTGACGTTCCACCAGTCAGCACAAACGTTATTAAATTGAAAAAATTCTCTGAAGCAACAATCAAAATCGTCAAAAGCATTAAGGTGAAATGAAAAAAGGCAAGCATCTGTGTTTAGCAAAATAATATGGGAGTATGTGC